>PVKA01009494.1:19644-68299 GCA_004027165.1 Ctenomys sociabilis | reverse complement strand
GGGCGGGATGGAGCAGGACGGCGGAGTCGGCCGCGCTGTCTCTGGCCGGTCTCAGGAGCTGGGTGGGGAGAGTAATACTCCTTTATGTAAAAATACCATAAAATCTTCTTCATTAATCATGGCCAGAGGAGTTGGAAGACACAGGATGCCAGATCTAGTGAGTAAGGAGTGTGAGGACATATAGACATATTTTCCTTTTTTTTTTTTTTTTTTTTATTTTATGAAAGGGTCTATAGGTGTTGAGGGTCTCACTACTACATCAGCCTCATAGTGATCCACCTATTTACAACCTCCCAAGTGCTGGGATTACAGGAGCACACCACCACCCAATCTCATCACTGTCTAAGTACACCCTTGGGGTGAGACCGGCACGGCAGGCCCAGGGATCAAACCCCCGGCCCCTGTGCCTGCTTATAGGCGCTTTAATCCACTGAGCTATTTGGCCGGCCTTCACATTCTCCTTCTGACAAAAATTGCCATCAACATTTTGACTTACTGAAAACAGAGAAAGCTATAAAAGGCCAAAAATGAGGACTACCAGAACTGCTGCAAAAAGCAGCAGTGTATTCTGATCACATTGAGTGAATTCTTCTGTAGTTGATCACTGAAGTCTTGTGATGCTCTTTATTCCTTTTTTATCTTAATTTTATTGAGAAAGAAATATCAACGATATAGCTTCAAAACAGGTCAGTAAGACAGTTAAAATAATTGATAAATTGCATATTGTTGTCTTCATAGTAGTTATTCACAGTGCAACATGCAGACGTGATATCCGGTCCAAACACTATTAGTACAAATATTTCTTCTCATTGTAGTAAGAGAAAGCAGCTATATATCTATCTTAACTGGTTTGTATATACAGATACAAAATGATCCTTCATCTGTATCCCCTTTTTGTCTATCTTTGTCAGAGATGGGTATTCCATTACTATTTAAATATTGTAGGTGCATGAATTCAGCAAAATAATCCAATATGGTATAGTAGTTGTCCATAGGACTGGCAATGTCAGAAGTTGCTGACTTGAGCCTTTCCAGCTCAGCATATTGATATGGCTCTGTTTTTATAACTCATTTTTATACTTTCCTACTTGATGATTAAGACCAAGATAAAGCAAGACCTATATAACAAAAAATGTAACTTTTGTATCTGCCAAGGTCAGTCAAATCCCCTCAGGATTTATCCTAAATCTCTGCACTCATCCTTTGTCAGTGTCAGGCATGTGGATGAATCATAGCCATTACTTGATCAGTTTGCTCTTTATGAAAGCCTAAGGGAATGTTTTCGCTCTAGGTGACTCTTTTTAGATGCATTGTATGTTGTTGATCACTTTCTTGTGACCCATAATCTCCTTGATCAGAAAATTTGGGACACCACTGAGTTACATGATGCTACAGTACAGGTTCTCTTGTGTCCTGAGTCCTCACTGACCTTGAAGGGCTAGGGCCAAAATGTTGACTATCCTTGTGCCCCTTCTTTTTCTCTAATTTTTTGGTCTGAAAAGTTAAGTTGTTAACTGTTCAAAAGAGAAGTTTAGTAACAGTATTGCCCTATATCATAGGCAGTTGAGCTTAACCTCACTATCTTTCTGAGCATTAAACATCTTAGACATAACATAAAGCAGGTATTTTCCATGGTATTTATTTCTTGAAACTCCTCTGAGTTGGAGAACTACATGTAATGGCATTCATCATGCTCTCAGGGTTCTCAGGGAGGCGTACATTCAGGCTAAGAGCTGAATCGAGGTGCTGATCTGGGATAAACAGAGAAAAAGGAGAGGATTGTGAGAAATTACTGACCAAGTGCCATGACAATGATGTCTTTCAATGAGAAAGACGTCACCTGTATTAGAACACGATCCTTTAGGACTTGTTACCTAAGACTACCGCACTACTTATTAAGATTATGAGTTAAGGGTTGGATAACTTGGAGGTTAGAAGGGCAAAGAGACTAGATGAGCGGGTGCACGAAGATTGCGTCAGGCTTCAGCCCTGCAGCTAGGGTGGCACAACCTGCACAGGGTGGGCAGGGCTGGTTGCACAGAAACATTGCTTTGATTTTTTTTGTTCTGACAAATAAAAACTAACAAACTTATAATTTCAGTAAAAATAGTGCTGGACCAGGATAGGACATGTACTAAAAAAATAAAAAATGAAGAAGGAAAGAAAGAAAGAAACATAAGAAAGAGAGAAAGAAAGAAAGAAGGTAAGAAAAAGAAAACATATCTATATCTATCTATCTATCTATCTATCTATCTATCTATCTATCTATATCTATCTATATCTATCTATCTATCTATCTATCTATCTATCTATCTATCTATCTATATATATATATATATATATATATATGAAAGGTACAATTTTCCTTATCTGGAATGGAAAAAATAGTTTCTTTAAAATCTTCACTGTATTCATAGCCCAATCTCCATATAAAATGCACTCATTTTAGCTACTGAGTATTAATTATGCTGTGTAAAAATTTCTTTCTTCTTTTGTTAAATCACTAGGGAAGAAAGCTCCTTAAAGTGGCATTTTTTTAAACTATGAGATTCTTCACTCGTAACATAAGGTAGTAGCAAATGAACCACAGATGCTGTGATATGACGTAAGGCAGAATGCATCCTAGCGACCCTAAATTTCCATCGTCGTAGATTCCAGAATGTGAATGTTTATAATGAGTACAATAAACAATTTCCCAAAAATTCACCAGAATAATGAATGGTAGTTTGAGAATATGTGACTGATATTAAAGGTGAAATATTCTCACTGAGCTCTGTATAAACTTCATGTGGACTCCAATGGAATCCATGAGCCTCTGTTCGTATAATCCCTCACCACATTCTAGGCAAGTAAGTGCCTGGAAGGAGGGGCCAGCCTGAGAACGTCAAGTTAGGGTTCGTCTAACGTGACAGTAACAGCATTTCTCTAACAAAAAGTGGGGCCTGGCTCTTTGGTGAGTACACTTGGATTGAGGCGCTTCTACCTGTGATCAGCCATAACGGAACCATTATCTATGTTCACAAAATATCTCCCCTTCATGGTGGACTTTTATCATAACTCAAAAATCCAGCCCACACTTCAGAGGAGAGAACAAGGACAGCTAATACAGATATCAGCTTGGTACAGAAAGTTCCTTCCTGACTCTAATGCTTTGCACTCTAAGGAATCTTTTTGTGGCCATATTGCTAGGAAGAATAACTTTATGACAGTCCAGTGGTGCTGGGAACAGAGTCAAGTGGCTCCTTACATTACACTTTAATGCTCATTTATTTATACAGGGTCTCACCAGGCAGCTTGGGCTAGTGGTGATACTCGTGTTTTCATCCTCCTCAGCACCAGGATGGCAGGAGTGTGCGGCCACTCCTGGACTCGGTCTCAGGCTTAGTGCATGCTGGGGCAGGGCCAGCCCCACACGGGGTGTCAGGGATTCAACCCAAGTACCTGTGCTTGTCTAAATGGGCACTTAGATGGCTGAAATATCTTGCCACCTCTACTATAATTCATTGTTTAAATATCGTTTGTGGCTGAATAAAATCGCATGGTGAAGAATGAATGAATTCTTGAAATTTTGTATGTGCGGAAACGTGTCTGAACCATTTTGGAAATGCATGGTTACAAGATAAATCTATGGATCTACATATTATTTGGGAAGTGAGAATATATGCTTCCACAACTAAAAAATTCTACCACTGAAAAGTCACCACTTATATTAGTTTTTATCTAAAATATTAAAAACCATCATGAAAATTACATCAGAAGTCTCATCTGAAATTTTAAAATTGGTACTAAGTTTTGATATTATGTTTAAAACTCACGAGGAGTTGGTGCACACATGGAACATGTCTCCATTGCTTTTGCTCTCTTCATGACCTTTCCAAACCCCCCCCGTTTCTTTGTCCGTGTCTCAGGCTGCTTCCCCTCTGAGAAAGATCTCTCTCCTTCCTATTATCTGTCTTTGTCTTACCTTTTATTTCCACTTTGGGTTTTTCATATAAGAGAAACCATGTAACCTTTAAGTTTGTGTATTTGACTTATTTCACTTATTATTTGGTCTCACAGTGCATGTATTTACCTGCAAATGACTCAAGTTGATCCTTCTTTATCACAGAGTAGGGCTCTGTTGTGTGCAAATAGCCCCTTCTCTTCGTCCACTCATCTCACCGTGGACATACAGCTTGCTTCCACGGCTTGGCTGCTGTCAGTGTGCTGCTCTAGACACAGGCGTGCATGGGTTAGCACTATGTGATGCCTCAAACTCCTTCAGAAAGTTACTGAGAAGGGATAGGGGATGAGCTGAAATCAGACTTAACACCACCCAGGATACCAGCAAACAGTTTCACACTTTCTTAGATCACTTTTTTCCAGAAATATTTCTGGTGTTTTTTAAATTGTGACCTTAATGATTAAAACAAGACAATTGTTTTTCTCATTTTTGGCAGTCCATCATTTATAATTGCTCTCCAAAATGCAGATACTGCATTGTTGAAAGTCTGTAATCATGTGACTACAGTTCTGTCCTCAGGAATTAAAATCACTGGCGTACTCACTACAGAAATTCATCCGCTATAGAATAGTTCACAGGAGATTGATCCAAGAGTAGAAACCATGAGGAAACATTAAAAGAACTAAATGTAAGTTTTACCAATGTGAAGTAGTAAAATATATCAAAATGTTATTATGTGCTATTGTCATTTGGTAAATTTATACAAAGCATAAAATATACAGCACCATTAAATGCAGCTCTGTGGGTAGCACTGTACAAAACTGCTAGCGATAAGTGATAAGGAAAAGAAAATTGCCTGCTCACTACATGGTACGAAAAAGACACTAAATGTGTGTTGTCTCTCCCCTTTCCCCTGAGCACCAGCAGAGCTGAACCACTCACAAAAGTTTACTTTCATAAGCTTTGATTTATCCATGTTTGGTGTCCCTGACATTCATTTTCTCCTCTCTCACTTGGTCTTTCTCACTCTCTCTCTCTCAGCCTCCTCCTTTCAAGTATGTTTTAAAAGCTTGTAAAATCTCTAGTCACATTACTAAAGGGAAAGACTTGCTGCTTTGTTCAACTAAAACAAATATTTATCGGCTATCAGTTTTTTTATCAGCACTGGCACAAGTTTCAAGAGTTATGGATGCAGAAGCCAGAATAAGATTACTCTGGGGTGAAGCAGCACGGCTGATTAATCTTGGACACAGGTCACTGCCGTACAGTGCAGGAGGGACAATGACTGGGTGAGGTGACTGCCTGCCATCCCGGGATGTGTGCATTTTCACCAGAGCGATCCGCTCTTTTGTTCCACATGATGTAACCATTCTTTATTCCTTTATGGTGAGTACAGAGTTATTTGACTCAGTATCATATTTTTAGTTCTTATAGGTTTCATATGATGCAGTATTTATAACACATATCACATGCAGCATGATTCATACTTCCTACAATATAATCCACCTGTATTCTGTAAGATATTTGCAGTATGTATTTTTAGAAGTTTGGTAATTCACACAATGCATTCACTCTATGAGTAATCTAGCAAAGCAAATTCTATATTTGCATACCTTCATACTCAGATTTATAAGTGTATGCTGAGTGCATATGTAGATTTATGTGCAAATATATACTTGTATTTTGAAAAATATACATACTGTTTAAGGTGTCATAACTTATGTATGTATTTATATTTATACATTTCTTGACTAATTCCCTCTTTGACTGTTATCTGTAATAAAGTGTTATATACATTTCAGCAGCATTAATACACATCAGCACTTGTCAGGTAAGACTTTTCCCTTAATGTACGGAAAAACAGGTACATTTGTTCAGGGTTTCTAGAATCTACAAGGAAGAAAGACACTTTTTACCACTGGCTGAAGTCAAGATTTACATTTCAAAAATATGAAGCAATAAAGACATTTGGAGATTTCTCTAATTAATGACAGATATAATTTCACCATTTAGTTCTAAAAAGAAAGGTATAATAGAGTAAATCCCACTTTGCTTTAAAAATCTGACTATCTTGCTAGCTCAGTTTCTTTTCATTAGAGTTTAGTTACTTTAGTTTCTTTCTAAGAAAGAAAGAAAGTTTAAACAGGTGTCATTTGAAAGAATATCTGAGTCATGCAACACACACACACACATACACAGTGTATTGTGTTTTTCCCCTTAATTTTAATTAGACCATTACACTCAGTAGCCTTTAGATTTGTATCATACTTAACAATAGATTGAGTTAACAGGTATGTAGGCTGTCTCTATGGCCGTGGTTCTGTCTGCAATGGTTATACAGCCCTGGGGTCCTAGGGAAGTTGCTTCAGTTCTGTCCTTGTGGAAATGTTAATGTAACCATCAGTGTGAGTAACTCAGCCCACGACCACAGATGTACAATATGGGGAGAGGCACAGAAAACAGCACTGTTTTAGAAAAGCACATGCTAGTACTCTAGAAAGGAATATCAACTTCTTGGTTCTAAGTCAGGCACGAAAATTCCAAGGTGCTGACAAGAAGCACTTCAAAGTACTTCAAAAATCGGGAGTCCATGCTAAAGTGGGTGAGTCTGTGCACATTGGCCAAACTGTTCTATATGTAGGTTTTCTATTTTTATCTGCTGTCACTAAACTCAAAAATGTGAAGAAAAGAAACAATTTATAAAGGACTATATTGGATTATTTTCCTGAATTCATGCGCCTACAATATTTAAATGGTAATGAAATACCCATCTCTGAAAAAAACTATACAAAAAAGGGGATACAAATGAAGGACCATTTTGTATCTGTATATACAGAATAGTTAGGATAGCTATACAGCTACATTCTCTTAATTCAGTGAGGAAAAAAAGATTTGTCCTAATGGTGTCTGTGGACAGGATATCACGTCTGCATCTTGTACTATGAATAACTACTATGAAGACAACAATATGCAAAGTATTAATTATTGACACTGTCCTACTAATCTGTTTTGAAACTGTCTCATTGCTATTTGTTTTTCAATAAAATTAACTTTTACAACAGATTTTTGGATGGTAAAATTTGCTCCATATTTTCCAATGGAAAGAAAGTGATACACTCAAATTTGCCACTTTACCGGCAGTACTGGCTCTCTGAGTTCATGAAGAAAGTTCTGAACAAGCACCTGGGGAACTTCGTAATCAGCTGATGTCATTGTATCTGGGAGAAGCTTTGTAGGGCAGCGTGAGACAGGAATGTGGCATGGTGTGGTTATGTCTACCAGATCTGATCGCACAGCTGCTGCCACTGTAGAGAGGCATTTCCAATTTTAAGTTAAATGAGAGATAAATTTTGTGTCCCAATAACTTCAATAGTTCAAATTAGTATGCCAAACACTCAGCAGCTCATGAAACCTCCAATCATAAAAGAAGTTATTGCAATGGAAATGCATATGGATATTTTCAGAGATGTTTCATTATCAACAAAGAGTAAAGTAGGTATGAATACGGTAACGGCAATAGTATGTGTTAACAAGGACTATGGTTAAGTCTACAAAGTGAAATACTAAAGCAACTAAAATCATCAATTTCTTTGAAAACAGAGTCACTTGAGTAAAATATTGCAACAGTGTTGTGTTAGCAAATTTCATACTATTATATACATAATGGATATTTTAAAATTAAATCATCATGCTGCTTAGGAAAAAGAGTGTATATATAAAAATCAATTAATACAAAATCAGATGTGTGAAAAAATCACATGTGTAGTTCTCAGGCACATATTGATTTAAAATTAGTAATCAATTTATTTATCAATGTTAATGCTTTTAAATTATTGTATTTCCCATTAATAAAATCTTACAAAGAATCCATTTATAAAACTAGAATTCTCCAGATTTTTATCTAAAAGAGGAAAATGCCAAAATAGCATTGTGATATTCTTAAATTTTCTTAAGATTTTCCAAACTTAATTACTCAATCTTACTAAGTGATATTGGGGCTGTCAGATCATTTCCAGTATTTTTAAATTACAATAACAAAGATTTTTAGTTGTCCACTACAGGGTTAAGTTCAATACTAAGAAAATATAAATACCATTTGCCAAGCATAACTAGTGCAAGGAGACCCCTCATTCCACTCTTTTTAAGTTCACTCTCTCTCTATTTTAAATATTAATAAATTGTGATTTTTGTAACATTCACTATATGCTTGACTAATAAACACATTGGAACAAATGGTACATTTATAGTTAATCTTTTTTCTTTTCAAAACTAGGATGAGAATAGAATTAAAATGTGCAGCGTGCATGTTGGAGCTCCTGATGACATAGGCGGACTTGTGCATGGCAAACATAGCCTAATGATTTATTTTTTATTTTTGTGGTACCAGGGATTAAGATCAGGACCTTGCACTTGCCAGGCAAGGGCTTACTCTACTGAATCATCTCCCTGGCTGTTCTAATAAAATGTTTACAAAAGGCTTGTGCAGCCCAACGTTTTTAGTCCCATCTTATCTGTGATAAACTAATCACACTAAGGCTGGCTTGTTGAAAACTTTAAAATCATTATTGTTTCCAAAAATAGTTTGGACAGTGGGATCAAACTTAGATCTAAGAGAATAAACATAAATTGCAAATCATCACATTATTATTCCAAATACAAAATCATTTATTTATTTTTTGTTTCTGTTATTCATGCTTTCACTGATTTCACTGATTATTTCATGTCCATTTATTCATGTAGTTATTTATAATCTATGTCCGAATGTGTGGAGTTTGTACACAACAGGTCTTGATTCTTTGTCTTCCCTTATTCCATCCTGCTCTCCTCAATCCCTTCCTAGCCTGATCTCTCCCCTTAGAGAAAGAGCTTTCTCCCCATTTCCCATTTTCTACCTTTTTGTTCTTTATTTATAACTTGGGTTTCTCCTTTTTTTTGTTTGTTTTTTGCTTTAGCAAAGGGCCTACAACGTGTTCTGGGTCTCACTACTGGATCAGACTCATAGTGATTCGCCTGTTTACAGCCTTCCAAGAGCTGGGATTACAGGCACGCACCATCATGCCCAGTCTCAATTGCCCTCTGAGTACCCCCCAGGGGCAGAGCCAGCTCAGCAGGCCTGGGGATAGAATCCCTGGCTTCTGCTCCTGCTCGCAGTTGCTTCAATTTGCTGAACTATTTGGGAGGCCCTCAAGTTTCTCTTATAAGAGAACCTATATGATGTTTAAGCTTGTGTGTCTGGTATGTTCCACTTCATTTTATCCTCTCAAGCTGCACCCATCTCTGTTCATATTTAAGGAGAATGGTGAAAAATGAAGAATAAAATTAGCTTTGAAATATGCATAAAACAACAGCTATTGATTAGCAACTACCAAATGTTATAACAAGAATGGACTGCGGATGTTACAGAATTTGAGACCCTGAGGAATTTCCCTAATGTGTACTGCTAAACTCTTTATTACAATGTATACTAATGTTTTGCTCCTTATTGTGATCCATTATGCTTGAAGTGAGAGTGCCATTCTGGATTTCACAGTTCAGTGATTTATATCTTATCGCAAAAAGGTTTGGTTTGGATCCAGTTGGTAAAGTTATATTCTGGGACTTTCCAGGGGAAATGTCATCTTGAAGGTTGTGAATTTAATTTGGAGTCACCTGCTGAGTTCTCAGTGGAATATTCGATAATTCAGAAACCATTCACCTGCAAGTGAAAGGAGCAGAAAAAGGAGAGGAAACTTATTTTCAGGTCTCTTTTGAATCTTCTCCCATAACATGTAGGTCTACAGTATAACTGGGGAATAAGCAAGTAAAAACATTGTTAGCCTTTAAGGCAGTTTATTAAAAGCATAAGTTTAGCAGAATTTCTCCTTCACGACTACTCTGGAGATTCAGAGGTGAAGAAACAATATTAAATAAATAAAGATTACTGTACACTGGCAAGAAAAATGATATTCTCAGTGGATTCATCTTGACAAATCAGTTAAGCTGTACATGTTAATCCAAGGTCCAGACAATCTTGCACTCCTAACCTAAGCTTATTAAGCACACTAATTGTGTTGTGCTTTATTGGAATTCTCAAGATGTTTTGGCACTCAGCTACTGAGAGAGACCAAGGTAGAATAAACCCATGACTTCCTCAGGCAGAAGGATGGCTCCCTATGTGCGAGGATTTAACATGTGCTTTTCATATTATGATTCCCCTACTCCCTCATGTGTCACTCCAAAAATTTTATGAGAATATTACTTATACTATCAAAACATATCTTCAGTGGAGATATAAATTTTCACAGGATGGCCATATATTTAAAAGTTCCCCCTACTGATCTATGAGCTTGTTGCCATATGTTTAGCAGATCTCCCCATTTACTGGAGAGAACAATGCATCAACTGCTAGAAACTTCTTGCTCTGTATTCAGTGTGTATCTGGTCTACCCTCTCCCCCACTGAGTGTACAGATTATTCTGCTGCTAATGCCTGACATAATGTCAGGAGAGCTGAAATAAGACATGATACATGATACGGCCAAGACATCCCGGAAGGAACAAGAGCATCCAAGACCACTCAGAAAAGAAACTCGAAACACACCTTGCCTGTGGTCTCAGGATCGCTTGCTGTGAATGTCTGCTGAAACTATCGTGGGCTTGTTTTGTCTACAGAACGTACCGCAAATGCAAAATTTACTGCAAAGTAAGGAAAACTGTGCTGCTGAGTGCTGCTTTATCTATTTCAACTTGCTTTGTTTTATTCTACTTCAATACCGTCAATAACCGGCGGAAGCAAACCTAATCTGGTTCAGACATTGGTGTAATTTCCAGTTTTAGTATGACAACTAAACATTAAGAAAAAAGTGAAAATACTTTTTTAGAAGTCTAGAAATCCTGTACTAATTGGAATGATTTTCAATGTAATCACCATATAGCCATTTTAGGACAGAGAAAAATGAAAGTTAGTCAACGATTTCCTGATCCAGGGACCTCACTATTTACTGAAGAACTGTTATCAACAGAATCTGACTGTTTCAAAATGCATCCAATTCACCATTCAGCTGCAGTTCCTGTCCCTTCCTTTTCTTCACTAGATCTTGGTGTCCCTCACCTGCATATACACAACAGTACCAGTGAGATCATTGGTACCACTGCTTTCCTGGTCTAAATTTGTAACTTCCTTGTGTTCAGAAATGATCCTCCACATCCAGCACTGGCACCTGATCTAAGAGAATATTATTGCACTCACAAAATCCCATTTAGACTCTTTTGTACCATTTGGCAAAGTTGACATGAAAATTGCAATCTCTTCTATTAAAAAAGGGACACTTGAGCAGCCCATACTGAATAGATTACAATAATTTGTCTCTCACATCAAATTGTTCAATTAGATTATGAAGAACATATATCATATTTTTAACATGCTCTATAATGTACTGAAAAAATGTGCATTCCAACATAATGTGAGCATGCAGTAAGACAGCATCCACTAGTCCCACATTAGTCCTCATTTCACGTCCACCTAGCTACATCCACAGTCATGAGTGAGCTACATGCAAGTACTTCTAAGTCCTCAGTATTCTTGATCTGTCACATGTTGTAGTGGAAAAAGTATGCAGTTAGGAGTGTGTTATTGGAGGCCCTTCAAAATGTCACTGATTAATATGCACACTAAACATTTCTAAATCTCTTCTTTGTGAAAAATAGCTCCTCCCCTCTACATCCTATATTAATTCCCTCAGTCACAATTACATTGCTTGTGCTTCCAAGACAGAATTAAAAGCTGACCCATTTCTTCCCCATCCACGCTAAGCATGGGGAGGGCCTCCCCAGCTGGCTGCTTGACGTCATCAAGGCTCTTTCCATCCAGAATCTCTGTGTCACTGTCTCTCCCACACTTTCCAGTTCCAGACAGTAAGTGACAAACAGACCCAGCTTACTTACAGTAGCTTGTGAGTGGTGGGCTCCATCTGAAGCTGAGCAGATCATCGAAGGAAACATGGAAATGGAGAGGCTGTTCCAGAAGATCTTTGCAGTTTCAGGAAATTGCAACCCTAGTTCTTATTTGATGCACATTTCATAATTCGTATATCATGGCTATTGATCACTGTTTGGTGGAATCTCCTGTTGACTGCCTCATCCAGGATAAGACAGTTAACCCACTGGCCACCATGTTCCCTCATATTGCAGATGCTCACTGATCCAGCGTTCCTTTTCTCTGTGTCTGCTGGGAAGGATTTGTGTTTACCACTGCTCAGTGTGTCCTGCCCAGTCCTGTTCATTCCATGTGCCTGCCTGTCTATAATCTGCCTGAACACAGTATAGAAATATCCCTTTCCATTTCCAACAACTGAGCCAATCTACTCAGTATCCAGTGTGACTTCATATTCATTTATACAAATGTATCTCTTCTCCCATTTTTACCATTGTAACTTTATACTTCCTGTGTCACCTTACCTTATTATTAGCTTTGTTTTTAATATCAGCCAAATGTTGCCTAAGCTAAGACTTTCTGCCCTGCATCTCACTAGCTCTTATCCTTCCTTTTAAAAATCCCTTTGACTTTTATCTTCATGGAATCAGTCAAAGAATGAGCAGGGCATAGTGGCACGTGCCTGTAATCCCAGTACTCAGGAGGCTGAGGTAGGAGATCACTGTGAGTTTGAGACCAACCTGCACTACAAAGTAAGCTCAAGACAAGCCTGTAGTGTGTATTAAGATCTTGTCTCAGAAAAAAAAAAAAATAGTGAATTCAGTTTAATTTAACACTTCCAACTTAAATTATCTAGACTAGAATTTAGATATTTAGCACAGTGCAAAGTAAGGATACTAAATCTTTCTTATATTCACCTTCTACTATTAACCTTATTTTAGTAAGAAGATTTGAATTTCTTTAAGACAGAAACCCAGTTCTGTAGTACTTTTATACCACATGTGGAAGAATATTAAACACCCACTAGCTATTAAGTTTTTGAGTTTCAAGTGGGTAAAGATTTTTTTTCGATTGTCCAAAATAGAAGCTTTGCCATTTGATCACAGAATTTGAACTTGCATTTTGTAGCATGGCCAAATTCATCTGATCTGCATGTAGCCAGGGGTCACTGCTGCGGTCCTCCTCTGCTGCGCCCACCCTGACCTGGGACTTCTGTCCTCATCTTTCCTTCTGCCATGGCTCACAGCCAAACCCAGCTGTCATCTCTGTTGATGAAGCCCACAAACAGTGATTGTGCTGGGGTTAGGGACTAGCACTCATGCCGGTGCCAACCTAGGCTACTGCCATCTCCCGACAGGAGCAGCTAAACCCAGATTGATTTGCATCGTGACTGCCAAAATTTCAAGCAGAAAGATCCCCTGCAGAAAGGCATGGTTGTTTCCATGTGGAATCGTTACCGCAAATCACATGCACATTTTATAAGAATACGTAAAAGATTAAGAAGACATGAATCTCTTGGCCTCCCCTTATCTCTTAATGCTAATCAATACATATTACAACTCCACCACCACTGTCCACGATATGGAAATAGGACTGTTTTCTCTACCAAGAAACAAGGGGGGATTACAGGGTGAGTTGCTGAGATAAGATAACAGAACAGACTTCCTGGGTACCTACACTACTCATCTGCAAGATCACTTAAGCAGCAGCTTTCATGCCCTTGTGGGGAACTGGTGAGAAAGACACTTAAGAGTTTCTGTTTTCCGGGATTATTTTTGCAAAATGCTGTAGTTTAGTATTTCCGTGAAGGGACCAGCTACATTCTATAGGCTCACTGTCACTACATAATGCTGCTGTGCATTTTATATGCATAGAGAACATATATGCACCAATGTGTTTACTACAGGAGACAAAGTGGAAAATAAAGTAGAAAAGCAATCAGTAGTTTGTGGTCTTGAAGTGATCCTTAAGAGTGCCTTGAGGTCGGATGTCTATAAAAACTAGAAAAAAGTAGCTTCTTTTTTATGGCTCACGCACCTTTTACTCCTGTTCTCATTTTCACATCAGGACTTCTGATACAAGCTTTAGACTGTTCTCAACTTGAAATTACACCAGGGAAAATGGAGACTCGTACCAGGCTTCCCTCCCACTCCTTTTGTTAACCTGACAAGTGTCACAGGTTGGAGCTAATACGCTATTCTGTTCTTATCTTCCAAAATTCACATGTCTGTGAAAGCCAGAGAGCAGTAGAAAAACAACCTGGATTCTGGCCACATATAGAGAGTTAAGATAGGCTCAGGTTCCTGCCTCAGAGTTTCCTGACCAGGGAGTGCAAATTCCACACTTAAGCCAGGCTGTCATTTAGATGAGTTCCATTGTAAAGGCCTATCTACAAACTAACATTTTCTGAATAAGTCCTTGTTTCATTTGGTCCTTTCCTGAGGAAGCTTTATCAGTGCTCAGAGGCACAGTAACCTGATAACCCTTTATTTAGCACCAACATATCACTGTTTAACTTTTGGGGGAGGGCTAGAGGCAGCCATGCCTTTGCCCATTTGGGCAATGATAAAATGTTCACCACTTTAGCACAACTCAAAGCATGTTAACTAGGTACTTTTAGATTTTGAGCTTTATTAAGGCCCTTTTAGCAATGAAGTGTGTCTCTGGAGAGCTGCATGTGAAGGAGAAAGTTTGGTGCTTTGCAACCTCAGGTGGACATGTTACCTCAAAACACAAGTGCCTGCATGTGCACACGCACAGTCAGAAGCTGACAGAATTGCACTCATGCAATTATTAAAAAGAAGACATCCCTGTACAGATGGGAAACAAAATCTCCAAGAAATGTTTAGTTTAAAATAAAGATTTCATCTTTTTAGTAGCTTGCTTCCTTTCTGATCTATTTATATTTCATGCATATAAGTGCATGCCATTTGTGTTATGGCTACTTATTTGTGCAGTATTTGGAATATAATTAAAAGTCAGTTCACATATTGTTATAGACAAGATATTTTATTTCATGGGAATCACAGCATGGAATAAAGATATTAGATAAACAACTAGAAGCATTCTTTTGATACCATATATTTACCTTTCCATACTATAGATATGGAAAACAATTCAGGGCAGAAGGTCAGTAATCCCAAGGCATGAAACGCTACTCAAGAATTATTTATCCAGAGAATAGTTAATATTCCTCTTGAGAATGGCTACCCATTCAGGAACAAGAGTGCTGCCCCACCCAACCCGGCAAACAGGTGGGCCAGAACCCCATAACCTGTTACGACACATGACCTTGTTTCGTGTCTAGCAGAGTCTCATGCTCTATTAACCAGCAGGTCTTCTTGGGAATGAAGTTAATATTGATGGGCATCTACTTATATCAAGAGTATCCTACCTAAGAATTTATGGGCCAGTAGCCTTCCTAGGAGATACCCATAATGCAATGCTTAGGATGATTCAGCAAGGATGTCTGAGAAAAGGTGAAACACATTTATAGTTTACCAGAAAAAGAGTGATGTCACTACTATCTTTGAAACTGGGCACTCATTTTCATCACAGGAAGCGAGGTCCCAGAGTCACACACATTGGAGGCAGGGCAAGCAGCAGGACTGCCGGACAGAGGCACACTACATTTTGTTTGGGTGAGGACACATCATTTGCATTATGTGCTTTGAAAGTGTTTTATATCTCTCAGAGTCCCACTAAATTCTTGTCACTAGACTCACATCAGCAGCCAAGCATTTGAAAGCCTTGAGGGCAGTGGGATGGAGTAGTAGAGCAGAGGGGACACCTGACAAAGTGTCAGTGAGGCACAGATAGGTCGCCTACCAACCCTCAAAATAACTTCCAGCCTTGGTCTCTGGTCAGCAATGGCTGGGGTTGGATGGTGCTGTCCTGCACAGGGACAATCCAAGAACCTGGCTTGGCTCAAAGCATGAGGTAAAGAACCTCCAGAAACCTCACCCACACTGAGCTGGCCCCAGGTCCCATCTGAACTTCAACCCTGAAATCTTGCAGGATATTCCACTCAGGATAAATTACTGATAACTTGTGCAAAGGACAGAATTCCTACCCTTTGTAGTGGAATATAATCAGATAAGTCCATTTTTCATAACTCAAAACTCCATAGGAACAAGATAAAATCAAAATATAGTAAATCATAAATAAAGACATTTAAAAATAATAAAACACAACATATAAGTGACCAGCTTTTTAATTTTCTGGAAATATGTCAATACTAAGTAGGAAGAAATGAAATTTAAGACTCAAGAGAAACATCCAGTTTTAAAATCTAAGTAAACAAGCAGACTGTGCAACCCCAGAGGCCTACTTTTCGATCTCAGACTGTCCCTTATCACAAACTGTCATGACCCAAGTTGCTGGCACAGATAGACCTTGCACAGTTCTGGAATCCAGGACATCCAGCCCAACCTGAAGGCACTTAGGCACGATGGGATGCTGGGAGGTTCACCTCCCGGGTCAGGAGTGACGCCTGCTAACTGTGTCTTCCCAGGACAGGAGTACTGCGCCGCTCTCACGGGTGCTTCCCCCCATGGACTGCAGACCACTAAGGACAACCCACCTGTGTGGGCTAAGTATGTGCCGAGGCGCCACAGCCAAACAGGAGACACTAAGGATTGGGTTCCAACCTATGTACTTGTGGTAGGGAAACAAACGTTCAGTCCACAGTCCAGAGAAAAACACATGGGGTCCACAAATGTGTTAGGATTCACTACAGGAACACAAGGGCATAAATTAAATGTCTAATGGTATGGGAGACTACACAGATAGGATTAAGGATGAGAAGGGAAGTAGGACCGAGGGCATCCGTGAAATCAGATGGGCCTGAATCCAAATGGCCTCTGCGCCACAGAGCTGGAGGATCTGGGAGAACAAAGGCCTGAAGCTCACTAGACTCACCACGTGGGTCTGAGTTGGAAAGCTGACAGGTTAGCTCAGGACGCCTGAATTAATGTGACACAGTCTCAGTTCTTTTCCTTTGTTTTGTGTTAAATCTATAAATTTACTGGCTGGTGCCACCTTCCGTTGGGAGGGTCTTCTCTCCTCATTTGCTGCCCTACACATCAGTCATCCACAGCCACAGTCACAGCTGTACTCAGGGAGACCCATCACGGTGAATGGACACAACACAGATGGCCATCTTAGCCAGAACTATAATCCCAGGGAGCTAGATCCATCCAAGCTGTGTGTTATAGGGAAGAATGAGAGGGAGGAGTCCTGCATGAAGCATCCTCAAGCAGTCTCACGCGTACTTGTTTCACGTCCTGGTAAAATGCACTAATCGCTCTCAGGAACTCTAAGGACAAACATCACAGAGGCATCCCACTTAGCATTTCTTTGCAATATCATAGGATCTTCTCTTTCCTTGACCTCAACTAACCTCAAAGATAAACTCTCCAGATACTAAGGCTCATATTGCACAGCTGTATAATGATTTCTCCTACCCATTCACATCTAACCCTTGCCATTTCTTGCAGCTTCCAAAAAAAAAACCACTGTGTTTCACCATACATTTCCATGCATTGTCAATTAACTTGAATAATGGGGTGTTCATATTTCCACCTGCAGATGAGTAGCTTACTTAATCTATTCATGTGTCATAGATGATGAGCACAGTTGGACAGCACTCTCTGCGAAGGCAATCAATGATGTTTAATTCTTTAATGTGTTCTAGTAACTACAGATGTTTCCAAGGGTATAGCAATAAAGTTTTTCCAAGTACCATGCAATTCTATTCCTTATTTCAATGGTCTGTGTGTATGTAATAGAATTTCCTGCCCGACCAGAAATATACATTGGAGAAATCTGCTTGGTGCACTAGTGGCTGATAAACTTCCTCCTAGTCATTCTGCACAAAGTAGGCATGCACTATGATCCAACTCCAGAGAGCAAGTGCTACATGCAGTAATGCTGAGCATGGGACAATCTAAAAATGGTCCTTGAAGTAAGAGAAGGTAGCTGTATATCTATCCTATGTTGTGTATACAGGTATAAAATGTTCCTTCATTTATGTCCCACTTTTTTGCTTAGTTTTGTCAGAGACAGGTATTGAATTGCCATTTAAATATTGTAGATGCCAGAATTCAGCAAAACAATCCAATACAGTCCAGTAGACCATAATAATAGTGGGTTATCCACAGCACTAGCAATGCCAGAAGTTGTTGACTTGAGCCTTTTACAATTCACCATATTCATATCATGTCTTCAACTTGCACTATAAATAACTTGTACTATGAAGACAACAATATGCAGTGTATTAACTGTCCTAACCTGTTTTGAAACTGTCTCATTGTTATTTGTTTCTCAATAAAATAATAAAAATAAAAATAACAACAGTCCTTTGGAAACTCGTAGGCATTGATATTGCCAAGACATTCACCTGTGCTGGCTCCAGCTCATGCATCAGCATACCGATTAGTCAGCATTTTGGTAAACTGGGAGAAGTCTATGCACCTCCAGCTGCAAGTGTGTCAGCTTCATGGCAGTCTGCAGGCATGCTATGCTAAAGCAACACTGTTGGAGCCCCCAGTAGACTGGAAGTGGAAGGAAATAAAAAGCCTGCATCAACTCCACAGCTAGTCTGGGAAAGCCTGAATACTCCGTATTTGTGGTGAGGTCCCTGGGGGTTTGCTGTGATAGCCACGGAACCTAGGTTCCTGTGAAGGATCCCTTGCCTATGGTTTTGATGCTGACTGCTTCTTAAATTGCCTCTTGAATCAGAGTTTGAAAGCAGATGGCTTAGGGAATCAGGCTGGGAGGTTAAAGGGCGATGAAAATTGAGACCCACCTGAAAGTGTTCTGAGAGTTTTATTGATTTTCATAGATCTTTTCAGAGAGAAGAGAACTTAAAAATAGAAGAATATGGCTCAGCATCCTGTTAAAATATCATGAAAAGGTTCATTCTAGCACTAAATTTCATGATTTTTTATGTCAAGCATGCATCTGTATAAAAATACACAAGGGTAAATGAATATAGCAGAGGAATGGGATATGAAAAGGGTGAAAAGCTTTCTACTTTTATATAAGATGCTTTGGCTTTGGAATAAAACTATTGCTAATTGTTCCATTGTTCTCCCCTGACTACTGTGGGACCCACAGCCATGTGGATTTCTCCATATAAAAACTTTGTTACCTACATATTTTTTAAACTTAAATAGATCTTGCAAATAAATTAGTTTTCCACATGAGTAACTAACTCCCATGATCATTATACTTTTATGTAAAAAATATTTTATTTACTTTGTACTTCCACAGGGAATACTTAAATGCAGGAAATCAAAACTTGGAATCTTCTGAGAAGTTTATTTCAGTGACCCATCATACTCTTCCTGTTCAGCTCAACTTGGTCTTTCAAAACACAAATAAATCAGTCCTCCCCAGTTAGAGATCTTAATCACAAGCACAACGGGAAGGAGACGGAGGAGGCTGCCATGCTGTGACAGACTTCATGTAGCTCTCTTTATCTGTGTGATTATGTTTGAAAGCATTTACACACATTATGTGTGAGAAGCTGAGTGTCTGTGCGTCCACTAGAGTCCCAGACAACCTCTATGTCTCCACGTGCGACGAGGCTTGGTGGGAGGAAAATAGGGAAGGGAAGCACATCTTCTCTGGGCCCCTCATTCACACGCGTGGCAGTGGGGCCGCTCCGGCTTTGACATGGTAGATGGTGAACAGTATAATACATGAAGTCTTAGAATTAAGACTGAGCAGTACACATCTGAAAAGGAGAAGTTTCTAATTTTGATTTTGAGTTATTTTCTATGGCCTTGTAAGGCTGTAGGAAAGAGACAATGGAAGTAGTATGGAATGTTTCAGATTATATGCATCTCAGTTCTTGTGTGCATATATATCATCCTCATTTTACTACAGAAATTTTGGCCAGATGAAATTTACAGATGCATTTTAAGAATATTACATCTCTAGCTCATGCACGTTATCCTAAATCTAAGATAGATCAAATACCAGGACAGAAAGCAATGCATACAATTAACATAGCTAATATAAGGAAGGATTTAACAAGAAGTAGAACAAGAATTGCCTGGCTAGTTCTTCACTAGAAGGCTATGACCCTCGATTAGAACTAGGCAAAGAGAGTTACTGTGCTCAGAAAAAGAATTCCTGCATAAAATTTTTTCCCTCCTCACTGTGTATACAACTCCTCTGTACTCACAAAGACCCAAGGCCTGTAGCCCTAACCCTTGCTCCATCACTGTCTCTCTCTGACGCCATTGAAGGTGGGCAGAATTACGCTTCTTGTTTCACTTAATTTGTCATTTGATTACCTTCTCTTGCTTCTCTAAGAATCTTTCCTATGCTTGGGAAATATCTACACTGTTGCTTTCATTAATCTTTTTGTGTAAAGATGCACCATAGAAGAACCCACTGTAGCAATCCTGGAATACCTGACAGTCAGTAGATACGGAGAGGAGGATGCCAAGCAGAGAATAATCTGTCTCTGTGCAATCAGCCCCATAAGCTTTGTTAACTAGTGCTTTTCCACACTGTTCTCATTACATGTATGCATTGAGAGAAAGCAAAGCTCACAGCCTTAAGGGAATATTTTTTTACAAGTTTAAGATGAGAGATAGACCACAGCAATGAGAAGAAAGATCTGCACTAATAGTGTTTGGACAAGATATCATGTCTGCATCTTGTACTGTCAATAACCACTATGAAGACAACAATGTGCAATGTATTAATTATTGAAACTGTAGTACTAATTGGTTTTGAAACTGCCTCATTGCTTTGCTTCTCAATAAAATTAATAAAAAAATCTAAACATTATATATATATAAAAGATATATATATATATATATATATATATATATATATATATATATCTTTTAAAAACTGATCTTCCAAAGATGAATGAGAAATACGGTTATCTATTGTCACTGTTTAAAAATTGTTTGTGCCTGAGCATAAATTTAGCCATTCAAATGTTAAAAGTTGAAAAACAACTGTTATTCCCCTATAAGGTCATGAATACAATTGTCTACTGATGTTATCTTTGATGTCCCTGCCAGTGGAACAACAAACTGGAAATGTCACTGGAAACAGAATGACACTAAAACCCCATGCCTGTCCGTTTTGCATGTTCAATGGAAAAAAGGCCTGAATGGAGGAAGGGGTTTGATTTGGGGACCGTATGTGTGGTCCCTGACTCTTCTTTGCCTCCTAGCCTTCCTTTGCACTCCTCTCCTACCACTGAGGTGATACCCTCCACCTTGCCCTCCATCACACCCTCAGCCACACCCTTTGGCCACACCATCAGCCACAATCTATCCATTTAAATGCCAGGCTAGAAGCCATGGAGCCAAGGGAGCATAGACCACACCCATAGAAAATGAGCCCAGGTAAGTCTTTCCCCCTCTCAGGAGATTCCCGCAGGTGTTTAGTCACAGAGTGGAGGGCTGACTTCCCCAGGTAGGTGTCCTCCCTGCAGTGACATCTTTCAGTACCTTAAACTTGCTGATGGAGAACCCTTGGTAGAAGTTCAGGATACTTAGCATAATTCAAGTCTCTTAATAACAGTTCTTCTTTCCTGTGAATGGGGAGACCATTAAAGGAAGATGGTGAAATACATCCGGAGAATATTAAACTAAAAGCTCTACTCACAGCTTATTGTTTCAGCAAATTATGTGGATCCGAGGGGAAAAAGCAGACAAATTAAGAGAAGCATGGATAATCCCAGCTTTTCTGTATTATCCATCATCTAAGAACTAACTGCAAATTATGCTATGAATTCATTGCACAAATATGGCTTTACTATAGAATGATAAAGTTTCACTTTTTTATTGATACAGTTTGATCATTTGTATTTCACAAGGATAAATAAAACAGAAACATTTAGGAGAGAAAATCAAGGGATATTTTTATTCATTCTAAGCATCAGATAGTAATATTTTATCTTGTTGAACACATTTATACTGAATGAATTACACTTTACATGCATGCTGTTCATGCTTTCTCTGGTGTTTCTTTAATTCTGTTTAACTATTGTTGTAAAACTTTTCAGAACTCCTCTGTTGGCCCCCAAACCACAAGATTATCCTCAGGGCCCGACCTCAGCAGTATCCACAAAGGCATTCAAACAGAAAGGCTGATGTCACTTGGATTTCAATGCTCTTTAAAAATGAACTATATCTGGGGCTGGGGAGATGTCTCAGTGGAATAAGTGCTTCCCTGGCAAGCAAAAGGGTCTGAGTTCAATCTCCAGTTCCACAAAAACATAAATAAATAAATAAATAAATGATAAAAAAATGAACTATATACAAGTGTCCTTGTACTGAGGGCAACTATATTTTAATCTTATAAATACAAAATATTCATGATTGAGCAAAAAAGAAAAATTGGTTTGAGTTAATTCTCATGACCCAAAAAAATTTATCAGAAAAAAAAGTAAGAAGGAAGAGTTCTGGCCCTGAGGTCAAGAAAGAAATTTCCTAATGGGTATGAGTGAGCTTTGGTGGGTATATACAGAAGGGCAGAAGCATCTAAAATAATTTAGAAACCAAACTGTGCTGCATAATTAAAAAATAACAATACTAAAGCCCCAATGCATGTTTTGTTTTGTTTGCACAGTACTCAGGATTGAACCCACTTTTCTCACATTGAGTGCCATCTCCAGATTGTTGCTACTTTATGACTGAGCATGGGTCTTTCTGTGTCCCTTGGAGGCTGACTGCCAGAAGGTTCTAGACTTATTCCTTCAAATAACTTGGTGAGCCTGTCAATTCCCACAGTCCTCAGAGACACATAAGCCATGTCAATGTCAGCCTTTGGCCCTCTACACCGTCCCTTGGGGGGTTTCACGTTTGAGCTCTGTGAGTTCTTGGCATTGACATAGTAGCAATACAGCTGGTGATCTAGGTAACTAAGTTAGGATTGTTACCAGCTTCTCCCCCAATTTTGAAAACAGAAATTTAGAAACTAAGATGACCATGTACCCACAAATATTTATTCATTAACAGTTGTGTTTTCATCTTTCACTAAAAGGAAAGAATGCAACAGCCTCAAGAAAGGTAAGGACTGCTCCATGCACTCCTCCATCCACCTGTCTCTCATCTTGAGCCAACAATCAGGATTTGACTTTGGCATAGTGATGTGTCCTGCAATCAGAGTATCCAGGGGTCTGAGCTGGGAGGATTTTGAATTCAAGCCCAACTTGAGGCTTAACCATGTAGCAAGATTTTGTAGCCAAATTAAACTTTAAAAGAATGGTGATCAAAATATAACCCAGTAGAAAGTCCATACATTCAACCCTTATTATACATAAAATAAACAGGAAGGAAGGAAGGAGAAAAAGAAGTGAGACAGAAGCAAAGAAAGACAGGAAAGAGGTAAGTTATAGAAGTGGTAGCTATCACACTCCTATCAAAGCACCAACCTTTTCTTTTAACCCATGCGCCTTTTGCAGCACCGAGGATTGACCCAGTGCCTTGCACATGCTGAACAAGTACTCTACTTCTAGTCTAATCCCCAGATCTTTTGAAAACTTTAAGAAGTTTTTGAAAACAAATCATTTTATGCAAAGTTTTACTATGTCACTGAACTCAAACTTAAAAACATGCTCTACTGGCCTTCCAAGTATGCAATATATCTTTCAAACATGCAGCTCCTATGAAAATACAGCACCTAAATATAGTTCTAAATGTATCACTAAATAAGTCTAGTCATGCCAAACAAAAGATGCATTATTTGCTCATTCAATATTGATGCATGTGTTGCTTTAGGTAGAATGGGAAGGGTGAAGCAATGTCTTGCCTCAAAGGCAGCAGTGTAGTAGGGAGTAAGTAAATGGATAGTGCATGTTCAGTGTAATAAATGAAGGATAAAACCCAGATTGGTTGCTCCTGGAAACACAGATTGTGCTTGGAGTGCAAGCCTTGGATGAGTGACACCAAGGCACGCTGCACAGTCCTCTATCCTATGACACTGCAGCTTCTGCACAACAGTTTACCACCACTGCTGGCTCATGGAAAACAGCATCTAAGGCAGATGGTGGTACCAGCATCTTTTAGTTGCATCACGCAGATTCCTTAAGCACGAGTGACTAAAAATACACAGTGCACATAATCTCATCTGGACAGGTAACCAAAGCAAAAACAGCAATCCATGAGACACTGGGATGGAAACACTTGGCTTTGATTCATTTTATCAGCATAATCCTTCAGGGCCAGCAGGTGAGAAAATTCAAAATGGGTTTCTCATAGTCCCACACACCTGCGTCCTCCCTGGCTTTCGAGATGGCCTCGCTGTGTCCCCACCCACGGCCCCCTCCCCAGCATCCTCCTCCCCACCTGCTCACTTTTCCCTTTAAACCAGATAACTGCTCCTCACTAACTGCTGTCAATGTGTCTGCTTCATTAATGGAAACGGTGCCTGAAGTTTACAGAAAAGCAACATGATTTTGAAACCATTTCATGCTAAAATGAAGACAACTTCTCTGTGAAGCTTGGAATAGACCAAGATTTGCATTTGGATGAGGACTTGTAGAACCAAAGAACTCTCTCCCTGTCGACATTTGTTCTTTAAGGATGCAGCACCTCTACCGCTAGGGAGTTCTGGTTTCCTCGGCTCCTGCGTGTGCGGTGCATTCAGCACGTGAGACCTGGGTCTCCTCCTGCTCCAGAAAGCATACACTGAGGTAGATGTGACCGTCAATTTATGAAACTTAATCCACAAGATTTTGTTCTTTTAAATAGTACAGATCTCTTGGAATTGGTTTCAAGAAATTCTGTGTTCCTCCTGTACTGACTCTGACTGCACAGACACCCGCCTCAGTTGTGACATCAGATAGGATTTTAGGTGTTCAAATGATAGCTCTTCTCCAAAGTTTCCCTTTAGCTCCTGGTCACCTGCTTCAGCCTTCCAAGTATTAAGTGTACCTCTTAAACTTGCAACACCTATGAAAATACCATGCCTATAGTTCTAGATATACAAATATGTCTGTAAATAAATAGGTGTCTTACTTTTCTTTTAGTGCCAGAATGAAATACCTGATACTCAAAATTGAGGACAATGGTTTATTTAGCCCAGCTTATGGAAATTTCAGTGCATAATCAGCTGGCTCCCAGGCAGCGTGGCATGACTAGTGGATAATAGTTCCTGGCTGTAGAAAGCAGCAAATGCAACAAGAGCAAAAAAGGGAGGAAAGAGAGAGTAGGCCTCTTTTACTGCATGCAAGAGAGCTGCCTCAGAGCAGATGCAGCCGCATACCCATACCCAAGCATTGAGCCATGAATTATTCACACTCCAGACTCCTGCCTCAAGGACTGTTGCCTAGGCTTTGGGAGACATCTAGACACAAACTGTAGCCATATATCACTCTAAGTTAGAAATAAGGAGTATTAGTATTCACTAACATATCACCCAGTGTAATATTAATATTAGTTATTAATACACATTTTTTTCAGATGATTGAGTCTTAAAGGCATGAAATCTAATGCACCTTTACTCACAACCCTGCATTGTTCATGGCAGAAAATTCACAAATATAAATTAATTAAGTTTCACACACTACTTCCAATTGCATCATGCAGGATACAAATGCATTATTGGCTGCTCCAGTATTTTAGGGCAATGAACACATAATCTTCAAGTCCTTGCAGTCCCTCTGACAAAATTTGAATGGCTAACCAGAGAGAAAATTATTGTAATGATCCAAATGGAAGCATACTTTTTGAACAAAAAACAATCAATACAATCACCATATTGAAGCAAAACTCTCAGTCTGATGCATATATCCGTCTTCCACTTGCTCTGCATGAAGAAGCCAAAATCTCAGAGCAGGGAGTCTGCGCAGCAGGCTGAGGCCCTCGTGGTGCTGAAGGACTTTCCTGGGAAGGGCAAACACAGCTCTGGGCCTGCACAGAGCACAGCCAACTCCAACAAAGCGGAGGGGAGCGAGCCCACATCTGCCACGCTCTGGAGGAGACATTTATCTCACCATGAGGCTTTCAGACAAGAAGGCAAGAACGTAACACACTGTTTGTACACAACATTTTATTTTTGAATTAAGTTTCACACATGAAAAGTAGCAGAGACAGAGAACATTTCTACCTGCTTAAGAATCAGTTAGCACAGTTTCAACTTTTTGCATATGTCACGTTTTACACGTAAATACAAACTTGACAATATTCATATTTTAGCTAACCTCATGCAATATAGCAAAACTAGGAATCTTAGCAATTCTTTGAATCAGAAACATGTAATTTAAGGATGTTACTGTGTTTCAATATATCTACTGTAGGGTTATACTTTTGAGACATTTTAGTAGTTGTATTATTCTAACAAAGAACAAAGCAAAGAAGACCTTTCTGAAGACCAAGTGAGTGAAATTTCTTCTTATTTTATTTCTTTTTTATTTTTGAAGTTTTCTGGATTTACAACCTTTATAGAAAACGATTTGTGGATCAGATTGTAAACTGAGTTTGTCTCAATACTTGGCTTACACACTTTGAATCAATGGAAGTATTCAATCACCAAGTAGAGGGGCCAGAGGGATGGCTCAGTGGAATAAGCTCTTCCCTGGCAAGGGCAAGGACCTCAGTTCATTCCTCATCTCCAGAAAAAAAAAGGATATCAGTCACTAAGTACAATTAACCAAACTTTTCTATTTTCAATTGTACTTTATTCTTCAGCCTGTTTGCCAATTTTGATTGTTATTTACTTGAAAAAGTTTTGGTTTATTTGGTTCAGTGGTAGGAGGTTTTTTAATTTTTATATTTTAACCTAAAAGTTCAAAACCCTGAAGTTTTAAATTTTTAATAATTTTAAGAAAACTTTTTTATGTGGAGACTGGTGGGGCTTTATACAATACATGAATTGTTTTGGAGGCCCTGAATGAGCAGTCATGGAACTTGTGTCCGATGCAGGAGGGAGCCTTCCCTTGGCCCACCGTGCTGTGTCCCGCCTGTGATAGCCTCGGCATTATGGGAGAAGGGGCTTCAAGGGTGAGGCGTCTGTGACTGTCTCCTGGAGATTTATTTAAATAATAAGCATTAAAATTAAGAACACTTTCCCTTTTCATAGGAATTCCTTAATTCTGGTCAATTTCCCCATTACTTCGCATGCATTAACTCCGTCTCTGAGGTGAGTTCTATGACTTGTGCTTCCCAGACAGAAAGCCCAGAGTTGGTGCTCAGGAATCCGCTTCCTCGGGTTCAGTGCCTCCCACAACGTCCCCTGCACCCTGGCTTCCCAGGGAGTGGGTTTCCCTTCAGTGATTCTGCCATACCATTTCTTCTCCTTCCCACCTACAAACTCGTCACTGAGCAAGTCATTTATGATTGAAAATGGCTCTTCTGGCTCGTGGTTCCCCTAGCAGCAAATGACCTAGGCAGCTGTATTTATTATGAGAGCCGTAAACAACAAACAGCCAAAAATGCATTATTTACTGAATCTATTCAGCGAAGGTCACATGAGTTCCTGCAGTGTAGGGAAGTTTGCTAAGTGCTAGGGATACAGGTGAACACAAAGGAGTTATTAGGCTGTTCCTGCGAGAAAGTTACATTTGCATTCCACTGATTCTACTTTTGCTTCCAAGTCCATATGAATAGCAAACACTTTGCACTGCACACTTGTTTTAATAATTTTCCCCTTAGTCTTCAGCAAAGTCTGCATTGTGCCAGCATGGTTTCTTGTCAACATAATACATCTAGGCTTGTGGGTATGTGTGTATTGCATATGCAAAGAAGTTAATGCAAGCTTTGAACTTTACTGAGGATGTCTAAACCAGGCACAGTGGCACACACCTGCAACCCCTTCACTGAGGATACTGAGCAGGAGGATCACTGGACCCTGGTCAAGCTGGGCTGCACAGTAAAACCCTGTGAACAAGAACAAAGAAAACAGCAGAAAAGACTCATCATGAAGTTTCACACAATTATGTAGAGTGTAATGGAATGTAGCAAGATCCTGAACATTCCTGCTATGCATCTCTACATTGCTGTGCTGCTTGTGCTCCAACCTCATTGCTCTTTTCCTTTTGTAAAAAACTTTCTTTTCCTCTCCCCAGATTGTGATCCTTGGTAAGAAATTTCTATCCATAGCCCCGATGTAACAATCAGGAATTATATCCACCATTTGGGTGAATCCTTAGGCTTCTACATAAAGGAATAAACTCTCCCCCATTTATGTTATCATTCTTGACACTCATTAATTTTGTCCTCAACTTATTTCAACCACTAGATAACTAGGTGTTCTACTACTTGCTTAATTTGCTGTTTGATAAAACCCATCAAAATATAATGAAATATGAAAAAATATATAGTTTTACTTGGTTAACCTAACTAAGAACATTACTGATCATATTTTATATCACTAACACTTGTTAAAGGCTTTTTAGAAGTTCTCCCTGCCAGTCAGAAAGATAAGCGTGGCTGCAGGATCTATTTTGCAGGGAAAGCTCTCCACTAGCGATGGTGTAGTGACCACTTGCCACCCACACGAGCAATCACAAATCCCATGGCAGTTTTTGGCTCCAGGTCATTCTCAAGTATTTTTTTCTGAGCCAATCTTAGAAACATAAGGAAATAAACTTGCAATCTTTTTCATTGTTGTTAGATTACAGTACTATTACTCTTTAACAAACATAAAATTTTTTAATGGTACATACAAATGTAAGACAAAAATGTATCAAAACGAACATTGGACATAATGTCCTGCCGCAGATATAGACTGACACAAAAACTCAAATGCTGCCTAGTACTTTGGTTGTATCAAAATTTCACATCCATAGCATAAGGTCATGTATTCCATGGTGTCTTAAAGACATAAAGCACCGAGCACTGAAAATTTAGATTTCACTTTTATGGATCATAGTTTTTGCACTGAAATATCTTTTGCACTGTAAATCAGACCATTTCACCCATTAGTGGGAAAAATCCATTTTGCTTTTTTTTAGTTCCTTTTCATCTCAGAGAAATGTACAACTCTTGGCCCATCGCATTTCCTGCAGCTTAATAACCAGCTGGACCTCAAGCTGTAACCTCTTGTCAGCCACCCATTAGTTCCCAGGAAGCACCGCCTCTGTCATTATTGCATAATTAAGACCATTTTGTGTTCCTTTAAAGTAATGTATCAATTATTGAGGAGAAATTTAATACTGAGGAGAAGCAATGAGGTTGCTTTACATGAAAAAGAAGAGGAAAAGTGAGCAGACCCAAGTTGATTTCAATAAATGTCCTTCAGAAAAAAACCAACAGCCAAAGGAAGTTTCTAAAGACTTTCTTTCAATATTTCTACTGGAGCATAATTTAACAAAATGGATAAATAAGAAAGAACGCAACAAAGCACATATGTATCCCAGTAGATTTCACAGGCATTAAAAAATGTGTACTATGCTGTTCTGAATATAATCTCCACATTCAAGCAAGTCAGAAAACTGAGTGGCTGACTGAGAATTCTTATGACACGCTGAATTATTTTGGTAAAAATGGAAAATTTAAAAATAGCCATCTTGCTATATTTCCTCTCCGTTTTATTCATTTTGATTTTAAAAAATCTTTTATTTACGTATTTATTTGGTATAGCGTCTCATTACCCAGTTCAGATTTACAGTGATCGAGTCTCAGCCTCTCTAGTGCTGGGATTACAGGCACGAGCCACCATGCCTGGTTTTGGAGGCCAGCATGGCGCACCAGGGCCAGCACAGCACGTGGGACCGGGGAATCAAATCCAGGTCCTTGCACTTGCTAGGCAGGCGCTTAGACCACAGAGCTATCTCCCCAGCCTTCCTGTGCATTTCATCAGATGGAATTCTTTCCCTAAGAAAGGTGACTAGAGAAAGGTCACCTCTCTATTTCCAAGCACTCTGCAGAGACAGCTGCTCATTTATACTTTTTTGGGATCCAGAAGCTTACAGATAGGCAACTAAATCTTTTTGAACAAAGGTTTTACACACCAAAAAAATGGCCATAACATTCAATGCAGGAAATGAACTGAAGCTCTGCTTAGGGGTATATGGGGGTAGTGTTCGGGATACAGCTCTGGGCTTCAGGCTTGCTTCACCTCTGAGCTATGGCCCCAGTCTTTGTCACTGTGATGGGCTCTGAAGTGCTGTAGTTGCTGCTACCGTCTGCAGACACTGTACACCTCCTGGCCTAGGCTGGCCTCCCTTCCTCCATGGAGAACCCACTGAGCAGTGGTAGGAAGGTCTCTAATAGGCCAGCAGCAGAAAGCTACATGTACCACTAAGAAACGGAGATAAGTGACAAAGACTGAAATGACTCATTCATAAAGCATGGGAGGCTTCTCCTTCAAGCCAATACTCAGCAAGTTATCATTTGGGCAATATAGCTTAGAAACAGAATGTATACTCTCTTGTGCATGCCATATTTAAGATTCACAATCACAAACATCCAGATTCTGCTATTTTTTGCTTTAAGGCACAGAAAGAATAAGACTCTAGAGCTGTAGTTTAGCAGGTTCTTGTCAACTCGGACCTAGTGAGGATGCATGCTGTACTCTGCTACCACCTGAGTGTGCCTACTCTCCTCTGATCCCACAGCATACTTGACCCAGAAGCAGCACAGGAGAGGGTGGGGTCCCTGGCATACTTACTATGCCCATCAGTTTTCATTGTCACAGTATCACTGTTCATTGTTATTCCATTTTACAATTTCAGAAATTATGTCCAGAATAACCTGCTACTCCCACATGTGAAAACATCACGTAGTCTCTCTAGGGTAAGAACTCAAAAGAAGAAATACAAATAGAAAGGTACAATGCAATTAAAAAAGGAAAGTGAGAACTTAAGGATTGAATAATGAAGAAAGGCCAAGGAAAAAAGTTAGGAAACATGACAGGGGCAAAGTCATACATTTATATGCATGAGATGGGTAAGGCAATGATCCTGAGCACTTCTGCAGGTTTTTGAAACTAGCAGTTACTTGGCAGGATTCTCATCCTAATTAACTATGTATGCTGATACCTGTGAACCAAGCAACTGCGCTGAAGATAGCAATGTATAATAATATTAGAGTCATGCTTGGAATGCCCATCATTGTGGCCTTCTAAATATGTATTGCTTCTCACGTCATATCAACTATTGCCATACTGTCTCTCAAGTAAATGTTTGCTGAAAAAGAAAGAGTAATGAATGAAAACTAGAGACGAGAAAAAAAGTCATGTGACTGTCCTGCTACAATCTGGTTAAATTTCTAAATTTCTCCCATCCAATTATTAAACAGGCCCAACCCTGTTTAGCTTCCAAAATCAGATGAGATAGGGCTTGTTCAGGGTGGCATAGCTGCAGACAAATTTCTAAATTTCTGTGTAAAAATACGTAATGGTTTATTATTACTTTTTATTTTTTCTTCATATTCTGTAAGGATTTAAAGTTTAAAATGTCAATACTTGACAGAAAATACCTGTTCCATGTTATCGCTAAGATGTTTGATATTCAGACAGATAGTGAGGTTAAGCTCAACTACCTATGTTACAAGGTAATAATTCATTAAGCTTCTCTTCTGGAGGGTTAACCATCTAAGTTTGCAGACCAAAAATTAGAGAAAAAGAAGGGCTGCAAGGTCAGCCAACATTTTAGCCCTAGACTTTCGAGGTCAGTGAAGACTCAGAATATAGGAGAACCTGTACTGTAACATCCTGTAACTCAGTTGTGTCCCAAATTTTCTGATCATGGAAATTAATGGGCCACAGAGGAAAGCGATCGGTGATGTGGAGTGTGCCTAAGGAGAGTCACATGAGGGAAAACATTCTCTCAGGCTTTCACAGAGAGCAAACTGGTCAAGCAGTGGCCGTGACTCATCCACATGGCTGAGACTAACGAAGGGTCTACAACTGTGGTACAAGGTTCAGGCTAAATCCTGAGGGGATTTGACTGACTTTGTCAGATACAAAAGTTAACATTTTTTGTTATATAGGTCTTGCTTTTTCTTGGACTTAACCATCCAGCAGAAAAGTATAAAAATGAGATATAAAAAAATAAAGCTATATTAGTATGTTGAGCTGTAAAAGGCTCAAAATTCTTACCTTGCCAGTCCTACAGATAACTGTTATGGAATACTGGACTATATTGAGTTATTTTGCTGAATTCATGCACCTACAGTACTTAAATGGTAATGGAATACCCATCTCTGACAAAACTAAACAAAAAAGGGATTTAATTGAAGGACCATTTTGTATCTATATGCACAAAATAGTTAGGATAGATATACAGCTACTAGCTGAGTGTGGTGCCTGTAATCCCAGCACTCGGGAGGCTGAGGCAGGAGGATTGCTGTGAGTTCAAGACCAGCCTGAGGTACAAAGTGAGCTTAAGGCCAGCCTGAACTGCATAGTGAGACCCTGTCTCAAAAAGACAAAAATAAATAAATAAATAAAAATTAAAAAAAAAAATATATATATAGCTACTTTCTCTTAATCCAATGAGAAGAAAGATTTGCACTAGTAGTGTTTGTACAGGATATCATGTCTGCACCTTGTATTATGAATAACCACTATGAAGACAATATGCAATGTATTAATTATTGAAACTGTCCTACTAATCTGTTTTGAAACTGTATCATTGCTGTTTATTTCTCAATTAAATTAATAATAAATAAATTAATAGACTAACCCTCTACTAGAGCAGCACAGCATCAGACCTACGCAAGCATCAGGTGAACCTAAGGAGCTCTCCTACATCCAAGGGGCCTCGCAGGTCACTGAAGCCCCACTGTGTTCTGTGCCTCTGGAGACTTTTCCAGAAAATCCATTTGTGCATTTATATTAGCGCCCCACCATTGTAAATGTGTATTGAAAACTTCTGGCATGGTGCTTAAAGTGGCATTACTGTGGGTCAGTGCAATCCACACTATTAAAGGATGAATTCTTTGAGGACTACTGAACGTGTGTTACAGCCACACGGAACACTACCTTGTGGATCATCAGCAGCGTGTGCTCGATAGATTGCAACTTATTTGGAAATGGTTTTGGGGGCACATGGTCTAACATTGCTTAGGTATTAATAAGCATGCTGAAGTTGGGAGACAGTTCAATTGTTTGAGCACCTGCCTGGAAAGTGCAAGGACCCAGGTTCGATCCCCAGTACCACATACTTTGCCTGCCCCAGAACCCTAGGCTCAGTGTGCTGGCCACCAGAACTGGGCATGGTGGTGTATGCCTGTAATCTCAGCACTGGGTAGACTGAGGAAGGAGGATCATTAGGAGTCTGAGCAATGTAGCTGGACCCTGTACTAAATAAATAAATATTTTTTTAAAAAATTAATAAACACGCTATGAAAGGTAACAAAATTATAATTACTCATGTTCTTTACTTTCTAAATTCACAGCATAAGTTCCTCAAAGCTGGTACCCTCAAGGATTCAAGCAATCAGTTCTTGAAATGGGGTCTCGTACTTTTCCTGTTGGGTGTCCATCTGGTCCAACCAAGGCAGCTGTAGGAGAGGATGCTTTCCTGTGATTGGCTGCTAGTTCCCCTCAAATGTGGTGTGAGTCCTCCAGGTGATTCACTTTGCCTTCTTAAATCCCCAAATCAAGCCTTCAATGTCCACAGCCTGTCTCTTAACATAGTAGAATAATCTAAGACAATCAAATCTCTCTCATAAAATCTGATTGCTTATGCCATCTTGAGAGTATCGCTGCTTAATGGAATCATAAATGCTTATAACCATAGATAGCTTCTTCATACTTACACATTCAACCAGAATGGACAAAATGAGAGTTGCTCTTTCAAGTCTCAATGTAAAGGAGATATTAAGTAGATGTAATTAGATGGAGAAAAGTCAATATGAATTCATATCAGCACAGCAATTAATTATAGGCAGTCCCATAACTGTATTTTGCTTTTTCTTTGAGCCATTAATAGAAACTTGCTATAGCCTCTATTAGTGTCGCCCTTTGTCATTGTATTTGTTTCCAGGCATGGTAAGCTCTGCCCCCCTGTTGCTGCAGACCCCACCACCCCTAAGTCTCAGTCCTTTTTTCCTGTTCCTTTTTCTGCTGCTAAGAACACAAGGCTATGGTCCGGGTCAGCTGAAAGGAAAGTCCAGTGTTCACTGAGTTTCAGTTTTGGTATGGAGTTGAGGGGTCACACTTGGTGACTAACCTCCAGAGAGTGCAAGACAGGATGAGGCAGGGGACAGCCTGGCCTGGGTTCCTTCAGCATGGCTTAGGTAGCAGGCCCACATGGGTTGCTTACTAGCCTGTTCACTGCTGAGGGCACTGACCCATTCAGGAGGACTGTTATACTGTGTGTCCAGCTGTGCCCACCAAACCTCATGCTCTTACTGAGGCAGGCTGCTAGGGTTCATAATTAATTCATGATCCAATGTAAGGACTACAGATGTGAGTGCTACACCCACCCTGGGGTGGGGAATCTGCATACAGTGTAAGGAAGAGAGAGGCTTGCTAGCTTCCCCCAGCTGCTGTTCCTCCCTTAGCTCTTTGCTGTTTGCTGCTGCCATGTGCTACACTGTCCTGGAGCCAGCTGAGTATGGACTAAAACACCCACTAACTGTGACCTAAGTAAACCTTTCCTTCCTTAATTGTGGATGTTGGATGTTTTGTCCCAGCAACAAGGAAAGAGTAACCAAGACAAGGACAGAGACCTCAGCAACTCTCCTGTCTTGCTGGAGGATTTCTTACCTTGGAGTTAAAGGAGCCAGGAAGATGGCTCAGTGGAATAAGCGCTTCCCTGGCAAGCACGAGGGCCTGAGTTCATTCCCTGGTTCTGCATAAAAAGAAAAGAAAAGTTGGACTTAAATTTGAACATGAGGTTTGGATAGATCAAACCATGACACCCTCCCAAATATAGTCAGTTGTCCTCAAGAAATTAAAAGGAGAGAAGGAGGGAAGGAAGGAAGGAAGGAAGGAAGGAAGGAAGGAAGGAAGGAAGGAAGGAAGGAAGGAAAGGAGGAAGGAAGGACAGAAAGGAGTTAGGAAGAATCACAGGGCTCTTTCTCATACTCAAACCCTTCAACTATTAGAACAGGAGGGTCAGCAGAAATTAGAAACCAGCATGTACTAAGCTCAGCCTGCACTACTGAACTACCTCTTCAGCAATAAGGTCTAGAACTCTTAAAAAACAAGTTAGCCAAGCATAGTGTTGCACGCATACAGTGCCAGCATCCTGAGAGGCTGAGGAAGAGGATCTTAGGTTCAAGGCAAGACTAGGGAGCTCAGTGAGACTTTACCTGGAAAGCAAAACAAAATTTAAAGAAATACAAAAGGCCTGGGGATGCAGCTCCTGAGCTCAATTCCCAGTAACCATACCCAAGCGAATGAGCAACCGCTAAGAAATAAATAACTTTGATATTGAGCACAGCATGTTTCTCTCTCTTCACTTGAACAATTGCAATTAAGTATTTCTATGAATGTAGAATTTCATGAAAGATGGAGACACGGCCCTTCGCCACCATCTCTTACAATTCCAGACCTGAGAGTCACTGTCCAGGTATTTTTTCACAAAGCTTCTTCGCAATATGCTCTGAGAAAAAGCTGAACACCAATTTCTACCAGAATATTTTTTTAATAAGATTAACTGGCAAAGCATTTGCTTTCTAAAACCGACACTGTTCCCATCTGAACATAAGGGTAGAGAGTATACCATTATTTCTATTGACTGGCTACCACACAGATTTTAATAGAAGCGGAACTTATTAAACATATATACAAAATATTAAGAGGTGAAAAATATTTAAGTGAGAGGTACTTTCATTAGGATAAAAACAGTATTTAAGCGCACCCAAAAACACCATTTCCCTTTGGTGGTTGCTGGCCTCATGACCCGCACTTGTCAGTTCATTGTAGCGGGAGCGGTTTAGGGAGGTCATTAAAAAAAAATCCTATTGTAAAGCAAGGAGCTTTCCAGGTATCCTGTGGAGTGCTTTTTTCTTGGCAAAACAGACCATATTTTCTGGGTTTAATTGTAATTTTTGTCTGGTGTAACTATTGGTTCTTTTGGAAATTCTAACTTGTCTTGCTAATTAACAAGGAAAAAATATCATCTGCCTTTTTTTTTATGCAGAAAAAGAAACTGCTGTTTACAGTGGGCCTGTGGAACACAAGCATTCCCTCCTGAAGTGCTCAGGGTCCAATGAAGAGCAGAGGCCCCAAGCGCTGTTCTCGCGCTCGCGCTCCACTCCTGCAGGAAGGAATGCGCTGTGGCGCTGGGCCTCCAGCCTGCTGCTCGGTCAGTGCCTGCGCTGCGGGCGGTGTCAGCCCATTCTAGGCCCAGCGTGTGTGGAACAGCATTCCTTCTCGGACACCCTTGTCCACCTGTGGAGCATGAAACACCCTCGGAGAGCTGGCTGCTGCAGCCCAGTTCCTGGACCACCCTCAGGGTCGTCCTGTGCACTGCTTCTCCACCCTTTCCGGGCAATCATCACTCCTTCCTCAAGGAAGCAACCTCAGGGTTTTAAGTTGAACACCAGTCTTACTGCCAGCACTCCACCGCAAGTCCTTCAAAGGGCTCCCTCCTCTTTCTGGCTAAATTCCATGCTGCTTGCATGGTTAAGTCCCTGGCTTCCAGCAGGTGGGCACACCCTTGCCTTCTTTGCTCCGGTTCCAGAGCTCTTCTGGGCCCAACCTCAGGCTCTTGTCCTCCTCTGCCCCAAGGGTTTCTTTTGCTTCTCAGGAAATCTGCCCTGACTCCCAAGTGAGCCGTTGACTTAGACCTCATTTTTTTTCAGCAATGGTGCACATGGAAGTCCACATCTATCACGATAGTTTCACTGACAGGATCTTTGCTCCTGGGATGGTGAGCTCTATGTGGGCAGGGTCCTTGAAGCTCCTAGGTGAGTTTCATGAACACCACGAACTCAAAACTTAAGGCCAGTGTGGGCTGTATATTAGATGGATATATCGACAAAAGGCGAACATTTGTCCTTATGAGTAAGCAAAGATTTTTTTAATTACCTTTATTGATAAATGAGTAACAATGAGACAATTTCAAAACAGGTCAGTAGAACAGTTACAATAATTAATACATTGCATATTGTTGTCTTCTTAGTGGTTATTCGTAGGACAAGATGCAGACATGATATCCTGTACAAACACTATTAGTACATATCTTTCTTCTCATTGAATTAACAGAAAGTAGCTGTATATCTAGCCTAACTATATTGTATATACAGATACAAAATGATCCTTCATTTATACCCCTTTTTTGTTTAGTTTTGTTAGAGAAGGTTGTTCCATTGCCATTTAAGTATTGTAGGTGCATGAATTCAGCAAAATAACTCAATATAGTCCAGCAGTCCATAACAGCAGTGGGTTATCCATAGGACTGGTAATGTCAGGTGTTTTTTGTTGTTGTTGTTGTTGTTTTTAATGTCGAGTTTTTGACTTGAGCTTTTTGTAGCTCAGAATATTAATATGGCTTTACTTTTTATACCTTGTTTTTATACTTTTCTGCTGAATGGTTAAGATCAGATAACTCAGCAGACTAAAGCACCTGCATAGGCAGAGCACAGCGGCTGGGGTTCAATCCCTACCATGCTATGCTGCCTCCACCTCCCCCCAGGGTGTGCTCAGATTGAGGCTGGGCATGGTGGTGTATGCCTGCAATCCCACTTGGGTGGCTTAAAACAGGATTATCACCGTGAGTCTAATCTGTAGTGAGACTGTGTGTTAAGTACATTAAAAATAGATATACAAAAAATGATATATATAAACTTTTCCCTGAAGAAGTCTATTGCAAAATTTAATTTTGAATGATAATGATATATTTTCTGATGCTTGATAACAATCCAAATATGAATAATATTTTCAACACTCTCTTAGTACAATGCTTAGTTCGAAGCTTAGAGATTGCTAATCATCTATGCAATTGTTTTTGGACTAGTACAATGGAATAACATACAGAAATAAGGTTTTTATCTCTTTGAATTCTTAGCAAACCGCTAAATCATGTACACAAACTATGATAACCCTCTTCTTAGTAACATTGCCATATAGTTTAGATGAAATATTAAATATGAATGTTCTCAAAAAAGTGCAACGTATTAAAGTAAGGTTATTTTTTTACTACTGAAACCCTATTAATAAAATTTCACAATTATTTCAGATTTGAAGGCAATTAAATGGAAATTAAAGGCAAAAAATTAAATATTTCTATAAATCAGGATTTATTGACAGTCTTGCATAAATTAAATTTAGCTTGTACTTTTCATTTCAAAAATATACTTTTAGTTCTGGATTGCCTAAAAGCACACATATCTTCATTTTTATTGATATTTCATAAGGTTTCATAATATCAGTCTTTTCTATTACTTTTAAGTAGGTAAGATTCTACACACACCTTGAAATGACTTTATATTTGAAACTGTGCACGCATATGCACTCACAAAGGAGAAAGAAATGATAAATGTTCTCATTTGCATTGGACCTCAGTGCAGTGGAAACAGCTGCTGTATGGTTATTAGAATTGTGGACTGATATATGAACTAGAATATTCTGAGAATGTTAAAAGACAGTATCACCTATGACCCATCATGTACTGCTTTGCTTTTTCAAATAAAAATCCTGAAATGCTACATGAAATGACTCAACTATTGCTTGATTACATCCTCCAACCTCAATAGGTTTTCGAGAACATGATGCATTGAGACTACATTTGAGAGTTCAACATAGTTAAAGACCTTTCAACCAATATCTGCTGCTCAGGTACTTTTATTAAACTCAGTCTGAAGAACGAACTTTCAAAAAGCTGTGCATGCAGTTTCAAATATAAAATCAGAAGGCATTTCAGTATGTGTAGAATCTTACCTACTTAAAATTTAGGATTTATGTTTCCTAAATGAGTGACTTGTCAGAGTAGATTGAAATCCTCTATCTCAAGATGCTCACCCCCAGAAGGGATCAACATGGAAGTCTGAAGGGACACAGGGTTTGCCTGCCTCTGGACTCCGTCATTCAGATGGCTGTGACACACCTGTGACCTCAGCATGAGTCCCAGCCACTTTCCCACTGTCTCACCTTCCCTCCAAGACACAACACTCAGTGGTCGAGGTCAGCCTAAGATATTCCTGACAGTGGGATGGTGATTTCTTTTCCTATAGGTTCTTTCCAAAGAGGGAAAAGGTGACCACTTAATTCATACAAAGCCCTGGAGCCAGTCAAGAACTGCGTGTTTGCTGAAGTGTTGATTTAGAAAACCACAACTAAGCTTCATCACAGAAAGCAGAGTGCCCCTTGCAGGGCTTCCTTCAGTGTGGGCTCACCTCCAGATAGGACAGAGGCATCAGCTCTTTTCTGTAGATCCTACGGTCTAGAAGCTTTTTTTGCTAGACTCTTTTGTATGGTCTAGGGAACCAGATTTGGAAAGATGTTATGGGAAATTTCTCAATGAACTCTTAGCCCACATTATGTTTATTATGAATAATTTTTCCTATCTTAGATATTTAATACACAATTCCATTCCTATACATTTGGTTGGCTTCTTTCTGTGCAGGGTTTAGAAATCTGTTGAATTTTTAAAACGAGGGAAAGAGCAATGGCTGGATAGCTCAGCAAACTAAAGAACCTGCTTAGGCAGGCACAGGGATGGGGTTCGATCCTTGATGTGCTGTGTCAGTCCCGCGCCCCCCCCCCATGATGTGCTGAGAGGAAGATTGAGATTGGACATGGCGGTGCACACCTATAATCCCAGCGCTTGGGAGGCTGGAAACCAGAGGATCACTAGGAGTCTGATCTGTGTAGTGAGACACTGCACACTTTGTACTAAATACTTAAAAAGTTACTTGTTTTATGTTCCTGTGGAAACTTCTGAAGGCAGAATATGCAGTCCACATGGAAACAGAGACTGCACTGAAGATGCATGAATGATCAACACAGAAAGAGAAATGGCCAGATTCTCCCTAAGGCATTATTCACTTTAGAGGTAAATGTCATCAAATTAAATAACCAACCAGTTGAGAGAGATTAATTTATACACATAGACACCACACAGATGTTATAAGAATATCCACCCACAGTCTGTGAAGGAAACAGAGGTAAAGAAGGCCCTCACTAGAAATTGTGTAAGTCCAGCTAAACCTTTAACACAATATATATTGCTAATTACTTTCAAAGTTCCAGGTGATATTTGAGTTTAGTGGGGTATTTGGATTTATTTTTTAAGGTGTAAGACAGTTATTAACAATAAGAAAGACTATGAGAGGAGAAGTGGTAGGTTCAGGTGATATGATGGATGAACTAGCCCTCTAAAATCCAAGCTTCAGGTACATCACAAAGGGCTTTAGGGAGGAGGGAGGAAGAAGAGAGGCAGAGAGACAGAGGGAGAGAAAATGGATATGGAAACAGAGATAGGAGATAGAGACAGAGAGAAGAGAGACAGAGAGAGAGAGAGAGAGAGAGAGAGAGAGAGAGAGAGAGAGAGAGAGAGAGAGAGAGAGAGAGAGAGAGAGAGAGAGAGAATGCTCTGGAGAACTGTGACTGGATTTGGTCTTGCTGCTCCATAAGGTACAAGCAGACAACTGAGTGAAGTCATCCCCTTAAAATGAAGCAATGAAAACTTTCTTACAATCAGTGAAAAGTTGGGTCTACCATGTGCTAGCTGACTGACAAGAAACACCCCAAGAAGTAATGCTGCAAATATACTAATAATAAATAACAAATAATAATGCTTACCCAACTCTCAAACTATTTAACTTTCCATCTTTGAGTACTGTTTTATGTTCTGCTTTAAACTCAGTAATTAAATGCCAATAATTCTTTTGTTTGTTCTTTTAAAATATATTTGTTATGTTTTTTCTTTAACATTTTCATGATTTCTATTATATTCCCAAGCAAAAATGTCCAAGGATGAGAAGTCCTATCTTCTCACAGGTTGTTCAAGTGCAATCATTCATATTTGCTTTCTGCATGGAATAATTGCTTCTTCTGTAAAACCCTCTCAGTCTCTAAATTGAATTATTGGATTACTGCTCACAATGACAGCTAGGGCATTTCCTTAATAGATGCATGCATTTTTCTCTCTTGAACCCTTTCAGAACACGAGTCCCTGCAGGCCCCGGAATGCCTCCTGGCTGCAGCCACTCAGTTGTGTGCTCTAATGCTGTCCTTCAAGAAGGAACATGGCTTGCGAGAGAAGGCTTGGGCAGCACTGCCCTGCAGCCTCAAACTACTACTTGCCCAGGGCAGTGTTTCCCACCCTCACCCCTCTGTCTTTATCGTCTGGACCCATCAGCTGCCAGCCCACCTCCTGTGCTGCTCAGACCCCTAGAAGGCAGGACCCCACAGCAAGGTGAGCACCTGAGAAATTCCGGGCCCTGTGAGCAGGAGGGAGGGAGATCAAACATTTCGGAAAGAAAAGTAGGATAGATGAGCATCTCAATAGGCGGCCTCCATGTCTTGTCTGATTAGGAGAAATTCTAAACAGAAAAAATAATTTACCTTAATAATGAATCCAAAGTAAATTTTACCAAAGCATCTACCCAAGGTTAAACACCTTAGGCAGTGAAATGTGACTTAGAGTCATCCTTGAATATAAAGGATGGACTCTGTGTCGCATGCAAATTTATTTTACAAAGACTAAAGCAGCTTGTTCACACTCACAGATTTGCTTTCCCAAACACCTCTCTCGCATGCTCTGCCCCTCACCAAGCCCTGGAACAGTGAGGCACTGACTTTCAAGACAAAATGCGCTATTTCCATTTTGTTTTAGGCAATGGTGGAAGTGGTTTCTTTGTGTATTTGTCTAACACAATAAATGTTTAGCCTGCAGTCAAGGGGACTGTATAAATTTTCCCCTGGCATAGCTACTCTTTCCAGTACGGCTTAGAAGTGTGGTATATCTTTGCAGAGTGTGTATACATACATCTTCCACATTTGTTAACGTTAGCATTTATTTTGTTTCCTGTTATGCATGTGTATATGTGTTTTATTTAATAATGTTAGTTAACATTTTCCTCTTAGGTAAATAATGATACTATAATTTGAGGAGTCTGGCCCAATTCCCAGACTTAGGTCAAACTAATATATGAAAATATGTAGTCTATTTTACTCTTTTATTGGACTTCGATATCAAATGACTTTTTTGGAAGAACATTTTTTTTATGTTGTGGGTGCTAAAAAATGATTCTAAATAACGCAAAACCTTGTTTGGTATTTTGTTTTGTTTTCTTCTTTAACTGCAATAGGAAAGCGGATCTAATTTAGAAATTCCAATTGCAGTATATATGTGTTGTGGATAATGTGGGAGGTTTAAAATTACATTGGACATGAGGAATTGTTTTTATCTTATTTCCTGGCATGAAATCACGTCTTTCTTTATTACTTTTGTTTGTCTCAGAACTTTAGAGAAAGGAAAAGTGTGCTCCCACAATTAAAGACAAGTAATTACAGATTTACAATATCTGCAATGAACCCAACTGACTCCTACATTTTCATTTTGTTTATAACTCTAAATCGTATCACTTTTCTTTCTGACATGAGATTGACAACTTTAAAATTGCTCTGGACTTTTTTTATACCTGCCTTTCAAAATTATTTTTTAAATTAATTCTTTTTGTTCTCAGAGACCCAACTCCATATTGGCTCAGTGTAAAAACCATTGTCTACATAAATCTGTGTTTTCTTTTTCTGTTTTTTTTTTTTTAATGTATTTGGTAGAAGGTCTCACTATGCAGCTTGGTCTTATAGTGGCCCCCCTATTTTCAGCCTCCCCAGCACTTAGATTACATATTGGTGCCACTATGTCCGGACTCTTTGGCCAGCTCAACCCACCCTGGGGGCAGAGCAGGCATGGCGTGTGGTGCTAGTGACCAAACTTCAGTCCCTGAAGCTTGCCTAAGCTTGCTTAAGAAGGTGCTTTAATCCACTGAGCTATCTCGCTGGCTCCCAATCTGAGTTTTCTAATTGTGTAATGACTTTAGCCAGAGCATTTGTTTATTCTCCTTTCACAATGGAATCCTGAGATGTCTTTAATATATGCTTAACTTGTAACTAGAAATTACCTCTTGTGATTATTTTAGGCATACCACTGTGTGGAAAACATCCTTGAGGTTTGAATTCCTCATGCTGATAGCTGCCATGGGTCTCTGAACTTTATTGTGCCTCAATATTAATAAAAAGTGCACCAGATATCAGGTATGCTGATCCACTAATAATGGGTGCTATGTAAATATTTGTGAAACAAATTAATTATTAATTGTGTCTATAATTCATTCATTTTCAATGAAGCCTTTCTGGTTACCAAACTATCAATCTTTTTTGTCTTTTTTAATTAATTTCATTGGTACATTTCTTACTAATGTGATGGTCACATGCAACATCATTGGGAATTTTCATCCCTCTTAAGAGACTGTTTTATAGAACTTATTCCTATAAGAAATTATTATATGTCTTTGAAATATTACTGACTGTAACAACCAGGTGGAGTAAAGATACCTTAGAACAAAGACTTTATTTTCTTTGTTTGTCACAAAGTAACTGCATTAATACCTTATAAATATATAGTTGCCAAAAGTATCTGAAGGGTGGATAAACCAGTCCTGGAATAGGCTGAACACAGTGCATGAGTCCAGTCACTACTGGGTTTCTCTTAAATTTCCTGGCATTGCTTTCAAGGACCAACAATGGTGTCTTGAAGAACCAACTACCCTTAAGGTCTTATTTAAAGAACTGTTTTAAGGTCCAATTGGCAAACTTTTAACCTAAGCAGGAGAGTATCACTCTGTGATTTAGCTCCCTGCTATTCTAAAACTCCCCCAAATGCAGGCTGGTCGCAGGGCCATACAGTGCTAGGAGTTGCCATTATTGGATAAAGAATTGCTGGGGTCATCTTTCTGTTCTCACTGATAGAACAAGCTCATAATGCTGTCACAAGGGTGACACTGTCTAAGGCTCCCCTCCTGGGCAGGGCCGCTGTGCAACACAAGAACTCTCAACAGCCGCTCCCAACTTTCCTGCTATGGAGAGAGACACTCTAGCTCCCTGGGTCAGGCCTTCGATGTGGTTGCCAGCTTTTTGCTTTATCTTCCTTTCTTAGTTCAGACTCTACCTGGTGTCAGTGCCCTTTGCAGCTCTGCTCTGCCAAGCTGACAGAGCCTGGTGCACGAGCTGTGCTGTGAAGTGTCTCTAGAGGGAGCCTACCCATCCCTACACACCCCACAGAGGAGACCACCAGGCCTGGGGATCCCAGGTCATCCTCACACCCCTGAACGTGGAGGTAGGGGCCCTGAAAGACTTCACTGTGGCTCTGCTTCTTGCCAGCACCCAGGTGGAGACTGAGACCTCCACGACCCTGTGGCCACTGTGTTGGCCACACCCTGACACTGAGGAGGTGACCATCAGGGTAGACTTTTAGATGGCTGTTCAGGTCGTCATCAAGCTGTAATAGAAAATCAACCAGATGGGTGAACTTGTTGTGGACACCAGATTGTATCCACATAAACACCTCTACTCCCCAAATCATCTTATCTGGAAAATGTGTAGGCTTAATCATTCCTGAGTTCAAAACTTTGATATTCTGAAAACTGACCTCCACGAGTGGAGTTATTTTGCATTTCAAAATTATCAGAACATGGACAAAATAGCTAAACATCTTTCAGTAAGAGTGGCTAATAATCTTTTAATATTTTTCCAAGTACAAATGAATTGGCAAGAAGAATACACATCTTGAGTCAGTTTTCCATGGACAATTTTTTTTTAATTTATTGGAAAGTTAGAAAGCAGAGTGAAAGAAGTCACATTATGTGGATATGCAGCTAGTGCATGGGCCGGTGCTCACATTGTGCCATGAAACAGAGGACATGTCTCAGGTGTGGCTTAAACCTCACCATTATAACTTGGAATGAGCACCTCAGGAAGGATATCACCCTGCTCATGATGCCAGAGTTTTCACTGGAGAATCCAGAGGCTGGAAGCAAGGAGAACTGCAGCATTTCCCTTTGGCCTCTGCACGTCGTGATCTTGGAACTCCCCACCACCTGGCAGACTTGGAATTCTGGGGCATCTCCACGGCAGCCCTGGTCCCACCATGGCCTTGCCCAGGAAGAGCAACAGAAGCTGTCAGATGGTAGCCTCAGTTGCTTGTGTGGTGTCCACTATTGTTGCCCTCTTGCATTGGTCAAGAAAACCTCATCCAGAAGGGCCAGCTAAATAGCTCAGTGGATTAAAGCACCTGCAAGCAGGTGCAGGGTCCAGGGGTTTGATTCCTGTGCCTGCTATGCTGACCCCACTAGGGCACACTAAGAAAGTGATTGAGACAGGGCATGATGGTGTGTGCCTGTAATCCCAGCTCTTTGGAGGCTGTAAACAGGAGAACCACTGTGAGTCTGATCTAGTAGTGATTACTACTGAACAACCTATAGACTCTTCCCTAAAAGTACAGGAAAAGAAGAAGAAGAAAAAAAACTGGTCCAGGTGTCACTCACATGCAAGGGAGATGTAGTCATACCTAAACAGAGAAGTCCAGAGTTTGTGAGAGACTGTGATCCAATGTAGGATGAAAGGTTACAGATAGAGGTCTCCACTGTTATAAACTTCCACGCACAGCTAGATTTCCTGAATGTTTTGCTTGTTCACAAGGATTTGCTTGAGACTTTTCAAAGCAATGGTATGATAGGCAGTCAAATTTAAAACAAATTCTCCTGTCAGACACCTATGAGGCCTTGTGGTTGCAGATAGAACAAAATATGAACATAAAATTCTTCAATTGAAAATTATTAACTCCTGTCCATTACAAAGCATCTGAATTCATCATTTCATAGTCTGGAGCAGCAGAAGCTCAAGAGTGACTGATACCTGGCTACAAGATGCCAGCTCCAAGCCAGGCTTCCCCAGAAGGCAAACCGTGAATGTCTCTCCAACCAGGCCCATTTCTGGTGTGACTCTCTGATCACATTTTGGGTAAAAAGGCATTTGTTGAATGATCCACATGGCTCGGATGGGCCAGCTGGAGTCACCCCTCCTTGGTTCCTTAGTATTAATCACATCTGCAAATATCCCTTTCCTGTGTAAACACATAGATTTTCATAATCCTTTCCTAAGCTGAATTTTATTTTGCCTGAAAGATACAGATGAACAGTCTTTGCATGCCAAGTTTAGATATTTGGATATTTGGCTCATCTCCTTTCTAATTTCTGACCACAATTTATGATTACTTGCATATGCTAGCTATCCATGTATTTACTTTCATTTTCTAGAACAATTACATATTAGTTAATAGATTTTCTTTCACAATGATGAAAAATCACAAATACTAAGTAAGGGTAACTGATAAGAAGTGTATTTTTAAATTCCAATCAGTGCCTCACAGAATGATTTGAGAAGCAAAATAATTAGAGCCAATTTTCATCTTAAAGCATACAAGCATGCGGTATGTTAATTTCTTCCACTTAGCCTTTAACAAAGCTGAGGACATTGGAAAGAAAACAATCTTATTGTCTTCTAATGATGCCTAGCCTTGCAACCCTGTTCCCTTCATAGATGTGTTCCTAGTTGTGAGCCTCACCATAAAATACTATGAAGATAGCTGTGAATAAACAGTGAGAAGACAGACACTGAGCGGAGTGGGATCTTGCAGTAAATATCAATACTGCTGTAAATCTTGGTAGCTATAGAAGTTATGAGTAAAACACATTCGAAAGGCAGGGGAGTTTGTTCCAAATGCATATTTGCATCAGACCAAGGTTTCCTTTAAAAGCGAGTTTGAAATTAGGAATGGCACTGAATATCAATTTGCTTTAGCACATGAGTAAGTAGAAATAGATAAGGCATTTATGATTTCTACAATAGATAAGATATAAGAGATTTGTCTTCCCCTTAGATACTTAAGCTCCCTGGCACACAGTGCTATAATGTTAGGGTTAGACAGAACATTAATTCCAAAATAGCTGCAAGGCAGGGATTCCGTTGAGTTCTCCTCACCATGGACCTAATCTCAACTTCTAAAGCACAGGGTAAGGATCCCGGCCTGGATTTCTTCCCTTTCAATTTACAAAATTTTCCTGCATTAAAACTAATTCTGTGAGGTCATATTTCATTAGGGTCCCATTTTCTACTAATAATGCATGGCAAAAAAGTTCCCATTATCCAATCCTAACTATCTTCGTATTTCTTTCAGAGACTCATCAAAGCCACACACAGAAAAATTAGAGCTGCAAGTAATGTCTCAGTGGTGGAAATGTTAAGCATTTCTGACAGCTCAAGAGAAGTCATATATATTTTATGAAATAATGAGCACAGGAAAGGCCTCATAGCCTAATTTTTTCCCTACCTATTTTATCCTTCTAAGAGTTTACAGATTTTACAAATTCAAACCTAGAAATTACCTTTCAGTTATCATTTATTCCAAAGTAATTATAGTAGATTTAAATGGACTGGTTAGTAACATCTTCTCTTGCTTTCAGATCTTTAAAAGGAAGCCTTAGCTATGTAGTAAAAGTTAGCAATATGAAGCTGAATTTTGTGAAATACAGAAGGAATAATGAAAGAAATGTTTTCATAATCAGATTTATTTTCATCAAATTTCTAAACATTCACAACATTTAATCTGACACTCATGTATTCTCAGTTCCTGTCCAATGAAAATAATCCTCACGGATCTCTTTTATCTATTTTGAAGACTATTTTGCTTTCCTGTTTTAGGGACAATTGCTTATTGTTTGCTTTTACAATAAACTCAAACTGCTTGCATTTGACTTGGTTAATTAGCCTAACCATATTTGATTCATTTTCTTGTCTGCAGGCTTGACATCTTTCTTTATGGAATTAACTTTTTTGCTCATTCTTAAAAACTGAAAGAACTTAGGAACAGACTGCAGTCACAATTTTCCCACGTCTATGATTGGAACAGTGGAGATGAAAAATAATCCCTTAAGAATTACCAGTTTCTAATGTAGAGCAGGTGTGTGTGTGTTGTACATTAAAAAGATTATTCCCATGTAAAATGCTCTACCTTCACAGTGTTGAAGGGTTTGGATTTTTGGAGCAGTCATTTGAGTAACTTTTCTCAAATTCTGTATTGCCCTTATGGACAAGAATTCAAAGAAAGGGGCCAGAGAGATGGCTAAGTGGAATAATCACTTCCCTGGCAAGCACAAGAGTGGTTCTGCCAAAAAACAAACAAACAAATGAACAAATGCAAAGAAAGACCTTTTTCCCACACCCTTAAATTTTTCTCATTTTAAAGTAATATAATAGAGATGAAATTTCATTAATAGTGTCTAGTATTTATCATCATTTATGAATTATAGAAGCTACATTGCTAAAACCAGAGAGCCTTAGGAAGTCTTCTCTATGGCTGAAGACATAGTTTAGCACAGCAGCAGCTTGGCAAATGCAATGCCCTCACTTTGATTCCTGGTTCAAAAAAAAAGAAAAGAGAAAGAATGAAGAGAAGTCTTCCCTATATGGATGGGCTAGAGCAAATCATTCACTTACAGCCAGCCCAAACTCTTTCAACTACTAAAACCTGTGTTCAGTAAGTGCTTAGAGAAATTAAAAGTGTGTCAAATGCACTTCATTCTTAACAAAAGGAAGCGTAAGACACTAGAAGAAACTTTGTAAGCATTCGTGGTCGCTGCCAGCTCTAGAGCACAGAAGACGTTAGCACAGGCCAGCCAGATAGCTCAGCGGACTAAAGTGCCCTCTTAGGCGGAATGCAGCTGGACGGGCTGCACCAGGCTCCCTCCTGGGGTGCACAGAGACAGCGACTGGGACTGAGTGTGGTGGCGCGTGCCTATAATCCCAGCACTGGGGAGGCTGAAACAGGAGAATCACTATGAGTCCAATCTATGTAGTGAGAACCTGTAGGCCCTATAGACCCTGTCCTGAATACAGGAAAAAAAAAAAAAAAAAAAA
>PVKA01009494.1:0-19544 GCA_004027165.1 Ctenomys sociabilis | reverse complement strand
ATTATAAACCATGCAGGTATAAAATGAACACATATTAGGTATTGTAATTGAGTCATTTCTGGGTGGTAGAAACAATAAGACATTCCAGCCACATCACAGGGAATTTTAAATCCATATACAGGCGAAGCTTTTCTATTCAAGAGTAACATTTGCATTTATTTATTATAATGACCTTTTAATTTTAGGGAGGATAGTGTACTCATATAAATTTGTGGAAGTTTCTAAAAGTATGAAATGGCTCCAGAACAATGAAAGACAGACTTTGGAAGATCAGAGTAGGCAGAGGACTTGAAAATTTCGTAATCCATTTCAAAACATGAAACAATGACTTCTGTTTTCACCATTACCCACAATTCCTCGTGTGCAGCACACCTAATGGCAGCACTTAACCTAAGATCTGAATTCCCCTCATAAACATACTTCAGGGCAGCAAGGGAGGCAAGGGACATCGCTAGCCTCTCCGGGGGGAGTGAAGAAGAGCGCTCTGATCGCGGGATTTGGGGTTTCCGGAGGGCCGTGCGTGACCACGCGAGTGCACGGTGCTCGCTGCCTCTCGAGTGGAGCAGCAGGCTGAGACTCCACAATTAATTTCTGCCCTGGGCATCTTGGATTTCGCGTCCTGCTGTAATTAAATTGCTCCAAGTGTAGCCTCATCCAGGGCTCATCCCGCATTTGGCTGCATCTCGAAAACCCAGATGTTTGCATTTAGAGCAACAAGAGGCCTGCATCAGAGTCTTTATTTGACAAGATTCTGTCTTCATCAAAAAGTTCTGAAAAAGATAGCAAACAAGCAATCCATGTAATCGCTGCACAGTTGTAGAGTGACTGTGCACTAAAAGGCGTGGGGTGGCCAATGTGGAGATGCGTCAGGCTCAGGCACGTCTCAGCAGAAGAAGAGAGAGGATGGGCAGGAAGCGAGCGGAGGAACGAGCCGGGAGGAGACGGAGGAAGCACGCAGCTCAGCTCCACATGCCGCAGAGGCCGGGGCCGCCAGGTCGCTCTCCTCACTTTAACCTCACTCAGAGAACATTCCACTTCATTTTCAAATTTTAGTCCTCACAAACCTAAGCGCTAACCCTTTGTAATAATTATTTGATTTTTATGTAAATTCTCTTTTTAAGTCCTTCTAGCTTGAAAGTTTCTATTGCCCTATTGTGCAGAATCAGTTTTAAAACTTCTTCAACAGTGTGTACACTGGCTTCTTCATATTTCTTCACTACAGGCTGGTAGTCACTCAGGAACTTATTTCTTATAAAAATTTCTTGAAAGTTACATCTTCAGATCACTGGGCCTAATGTCACCCATATATCTCCATCACACACGCACATACACACACACACAACAAAGCAAAGCAAAGCAAAACGGAAAAGACAAAATCAGAAAACAATGCACATCTTTTCCATCATCCCAGAGAATTTCCATAATTACCTTTAAAGGCAAAGCTAATAGTAAAAGAAGCGAAATACGGGGAAAACGAAGACAGAAATGCTACACGATGTACAGTGTAAATTCCAAGAAAATACACAATAATAACAAGGAAAAGGAAAAAGAGTAAATTCCAGAGCACTTACACCGGGCATGCATATAGTCAGTGTAAAATACTGAGAACTGCACCCTAACTTCTTTCCAGCTCGGCATCCCATCTTTAGCCTTTACCTATTTGCACTATGCAATTCTTTGCCTTACCCCCCATGACAGCTGGTTCAAGAATTAGTTACTTAAATTGTACTATGTCATTCCCCTAAATAAGGCTTTTCCTTTCTTATGAGGTAGACATAGTAGAGCATAATGAATATCGCAGTGATCATTTTATGTTTTTTTAGATAAAAGTGATATAGAGATGACCTCTTCTAAAAGAGGTTCAGTTAAAAACAAAAATTATAAAATAGAATTCTAAAATACTTCAGAAATTCAATGATCTATTATTTTTTTAACCTGACACTCTAGTGTTGAATTTTCAAGTGGTATCTGAGGGTGTTTTAAATTTGTCATTTACTATATTCTTGAGGCCCTTTCGTCTGTCACAGAAAAATGTACAAGAACAGGCAGAAAAAATGGTAAAGTCACTGAGTGAAATTATATTTATAGACATAGCAACAGAACTATTACAGAGCAATTCCACAGTGATTTTTAGTCAGCCTGATGAGCTATAATCTGTCTACAAAGTAGTAAAGGCTATAGCTTATTGGTTTGAAGCAAAGTTAAATTTAGACAAGTTCTGTAAGAGGTTATCGCTCTTCATTTTCAATCCAGATCTAATCAGAACTGCCTGATCTCTGTACTACAGGAAAGCTACTTAAACACATCCTCACGTCTCTAGAGTGAAGCTGGAATTCTTCAATTTTCTTACCCATATTCCCTTTGAAATAAAGCTTTAGTACATATTGTAGGTACTGTCTTGTAAAACTTCTCCATGCTACAAATTTACCTGGTCAGAGAGTTTGTATTAGATTTCATAGTTCTACTCATGGTTCACTTGTAGGCTATTCATTTATATGTATTTGGTATTTCCCTGATAACTAATATATACATTTATTAAGCTTTCCATAAACTATTAAATAATAAAGCTAATTATTAGTATCAGGTCTTTGCTTTGCTAAGAAAAGTGTCAGTGGAGCTATGACAGTTCATAACAGCCCATCAAAAATACCTGTGCCAAATAATAACATAGGAAGTAACAATTTCCTTTAGCTTGATAGACATGCTTTTAGAGATTTACTCTCAGCATGCCACTGAACACTAGAAAAGTAGATCGAGGTTTATTTATTTTAAAAGGATGGTCATTCATAAACATATTGTCTTACTAGTAAATTTTTCAGCTGTATCAAGATTTGCTCAAGACAAAAAAAATTAACTTTCAGAAAGTCATGATATTCTGCTACCTTCAATGTGAAAAAAAACTAGTGTTATGAATTCATAATCACTTGTTTTGTAGTTGAGTGAAGTCATTTAAAGTTTTTGGATTTGAATACCTAAAATCAGAAATCTTATGTACAAATATGAAGACACAAAATCTGATATGGCTAAATTTATAAAATTTTCATAAAACAAATCAACTGCAAGAGAATATTGTAGACCAGGAATAAGTGAAGATTCCAATTTGTTCTTTAGAATTCGGAATGGGGAGGTGGGGAAGGGAGGAGGCTGGAGCCCAGCCAGAGTGGGAACTGTGGTGAGAAGGAAGATGAAGGAGAAAAAGCGTTCTTTACAAGTGTCCTTAAGACTTGGAAAATGTCATTTCTCTTGCAGAAATCTCATGACTTTTAAAAAGTAAAAGAAAAACTTTATGATAAATCTAAAATTAAGCAAAAGATTGTATTTCACTTCTCCAATGTGCACCTCATTTTTTTCTACCCAATTCCAGTGATTCTAAATGGCAGCTTGCTCTGTCAAGTGTATCTCTGCGACTATTGCTGGGCATTTGATGGACGAGGACAGGGAGCGAAAGCAGACCTTAAGCTGCTTGCTTTTAGTTAGATAAGAAAGCAGAAGTTCATTCAGCCTTGGAAACCAGATGCCCCAAGGAGGGCCTCAGTGCTTAAGCTGCACTTTAATACACCTACTGTGGCTTTTACTGGACAAAACTCGAAACCAGACCCATGAATGCCAGGCTTTGGAGGACCCTATCAGCTTTACACACTATCTTTCATCTTAAAATCTCACAAAGCTTTATTAAACTGTTCAGAAAGGAAGTGTTATTGTTCCCATGTACCTCTCCACCCCAGATAGCTCAGGTGGGTGGATCAGGTTGCTAAATGGAACACCAAGGAGGTTAAATTTAATTCAAGATAAGGTGTTTCGCTTATGAACACAGGCACTTTTGTAACACTGGTGCTAAAATGGCCCTCTTGTCAAATGACTTACGTCTGACTAGATCCTCCAAATGAATTCAAAAAACAGAGAAAATTGAGCACAGACGTGCTAGTACACTTGAGAACCAAGAAGTGCATTTTAATTCCAGTGGATGCTGAAATATAGGAAACCTAAAATGTTTCAGATGGATCAAAAACTAGGTTGTGTTAATCATGGAGTAGGTTGGTGTAAATGGACAGAAGGAAAAAATTGGCATAGAAATTACTTGGGTGATTTAGGCTGAAAATGTTACCTCATGAATCTTTAAGACAATTTGCAAAGCAAGGAAGTTGAGAAATGCCAACACGTGTATGCTATCTATTATACTGAAGGTGAAAGGTTGAACATTCATTTTGTTTTCACTGGAATACCTTTAGAGAATGCAGGCATGTTGTGCTCTATATGTTACTTTCATTTATGTACTTATACTGTGTGTTCCTAATCTCTTAAAATTTCATCTACACACATTTTAAATAGATCCTAATAGGAAGATGATTATTAAATCAAATCTAAAAACATCCACTGACAGTTCCTCACCTTAAGTTAATTTAACAAACTTTTATGTCAACAGGTCTCTCAAGTGATTCAAGTCTATTATTTTTCAGGCTCTTCCAGAGACACTTTACCTCACCATTTAGAAAAGCCAACAAAAGAAGAAAAAGTTCTTATCTGAAACCCGAACTTATCACAACTCACTGGTTTAGCAATTAGGCTGGGAATATCCCTGCACTGGAATTTTCCACTTTTTGGTTTGGTTTTGTTTTGACATCTTTAAATACTGAAAGCACACAGACATTTCCAAATGTCTATGTTTCCAATCTTCAAATTTGCTGTATTTCCAATATGCCAACAATTAGCATGTTTAGTGAACGACTCACAATATTCCTCCTTTATGCAGAGGTGTCTTTATAGAAAATGACTCTCCTGGAATAATATCCACTTATACTACCAAACATGGGCGTTTCTTTCAATTAGTTTTTAAAGTTCTGTGTGAAGTGTCAAAGAAAGCAAGGTCCATAGGCCTGCCTCTCCCTCTTGGTGATTGATGATAGAGGTACAAATCAGGAAGCTGGTGTTTAGAAAGAGACAGAAGCCCTCCTTTACTGTGTCCTCCATCCATGAGGGCTGTGACAGAGGTCCAAATTGTTGCCTAGGCATCGTCCCCACTACTCCAAATTTCCCAATATTCCAGTCCACTTACTGATTATGTTGCCTGGTGGGTCCAAATATCTGTACTTTACTTGGCAGCATCTCCTTGACGTCCTTTGGCTGTTCGTGAAGGACTCTACACTCTTCTGTAGCATCCTCAGCAATGCTCTACAAAACTTTTTTGATAGCGCAAATTCACTAGAGCAGTGTCCCAGCTCTCTGCTTTCTCCTGTCTGTGTATTTCAGTTCTCTCTGAACTGCAGTCTTAGTTGCTTTTTTTTTTTAAAGGACTCATTTAGAATATAGCTGACTTCTGTGTGAGAAGCTGGACCTGCCACAAATAGAACTTCATGTCATCTCCAGACTTGGGATCAAGAGTGCTGCTTGCTCTTGGCCAAAGCATCAAGACTGTCACAATCTAGTTTGTACTTCATTGGATTCAGTTCCTATTTCCCCCCTAAATTCTGTGTCTTTCAGAGAAGATTACTTGGTGACTTACCTTAGGGTTACATTCCCAGAGTATTTCAGTTATAAAAACAATCCTACTCAAGTGCCAATCACATGAAAAGGGGAACTAAATATAAAACTCATAAAAAAAAAAAATTAAAGATTTTATCCTGAAGAAGTTGATAGGCTTAAAAGACTGGAATGGAAAGTTTAATTAATAAATATGTTAACAATAGATAAAATGTGACAAAAACAATTTTAAAGATATTATTTCTATTATTAGAAATAATAGAGCAGTTTTAAATCTTAAAAATAATTGATGCCTGTGAGAGTCATTTACAAAATTCATAATTCTGTGTCTTGGACATTAGTTCTTCTGCTTGTCAAATTGCATTAAAAATCAGTTTTACAGCTTTTATTTCAGCCTTTTATCCAACCCAAAACAGAGTCCCTTATTTAAAATAATTTTCTCTACTATCTGGCATTATTTAGCAGTCTTAATGACAGTTAATTCAAGGAACCTACTCGGCCTCCTGGTCATGTCTGACCATCTAGTAAGCCAACTATTTTTCCCCAAAAGCAGCCCTAAAACCCTTCACATTAGTTAGAGCTGCTGTAGTAGCGCAACATCAAACAGCATAGCTGAACCTAGCCTCCAAAGGGGCAGTTTCCTGTACAAATGTGTCTCACACAGAAGCATTTTTAAATGCGTCTTTTCCTCAGATTCAGTGGAAGGAGCACAAGGTGATGCTTTTCTCACTGGATGTCTAGTGTTGTCCACCAGCGTGTAGCTTTGTGCCCAACAAAGGTTGGCTGTAGAGGATGTGGAGCAAACAGTGGCCTCGGGGATCCCCATGCTGCATGAGCTCCTCTGTCTAAAGGCCCCACATGTATGCGCATCCCTATGGCAGATTTATGGACATCGACATGAGCAGCTTCTCTCAGGAGCAGGTCCAGAATCTCAGGTGAAGTGGTAAACTTCCTTTCTGAAAAGGAAGACAATGATCACACTTTTGAGAGGGGGACACAGGTAAGGATGAAGGAATAGAGACCTAGTGACTCCCTACCAGCTCATGTCAGACACTAGATTAGATTTTGCAATGCTTTTCAAAGGAAGAACAAGATTTTATTTTATTTTTTTCATTTCAAAGAAGAAAAACACACGCATAAACAAGTAACAAGAACAAACAAAGCAACAGAAAACATTCAAATGGTACAGAATTTCAAAACAAGAATAGAAAATCAACAATTATTATTATTATTATTATTTTCTGTATTTTAGGGAAGTGTCTGCAGAGTGTTCAGAGTCTCACTATTAGATCAGATGTGTAGTGATCCACCTGTTTACAGCCTCCCAAGAACTGGGATTACAGGTGGGTTCCACCACGCCCAGTCTCAATTGCCATCTCAGTGCAGCCTGGGGGCAGGGCTGGCACAGCAGGCCTGGGGATCAAACTCTTGGTCCCTGTGCCTGCTTGCAGGTTTTTTAATCCACTGAGCTCTTTGGGCAGCCCAGTTATCATTATGTTACATATGGTTATCATCAAATTTGTTGTTTCAATTAGCTTTACTCCGAAGGAGTAAAGTTTCCTATACATGTGTGTCTCACATAGAAGCATTTTAAATGATATGCAAGATTGAAAAAACTATTAAGCAATTAAAATTAGATATAGGTCTAACAAGATTGGTCTAAGAATTAAACTTCCTTCCTTTCAAGAAAATCTTAATTTTTATAGGCTTTTTTAACCTTTTATTTTAAAATTTATTTTAAAGAGAGTATACTACTACTACTACTACTAATAGATAATACATTACAGGAAGCACACATTTAGCAAGATGAAAGATATTCAACCATGGATGTGGAATTGTGCATTGCTGTGCTCAATAAAGCTACTCAGATTATAGATATTAGGAAATAGTCACAATAAAAAATTTTAAAGATTAACTGCTGCTTTCAAAAAACTGATAAAAATCAGTGGTATAATCATCTCAGCTGTCCTGCACACACACTTACATAATTCCCTTAATTCTTTTCTCCTTTCCCTCAATCATCCTACTGTCTCCCTAGTGTAAGAACCTGAGAGAATAAATAAAATCTGATAGGTACAGTAGACATGGTGAAACAGCAGAAACTGAACATAAGAAAGAGGAAGATATTAAACCAACTGATTTCCCTGGTTTTCTCTCTGGGCTACTCCGCTCCAGTAGCATCTCTGTAACAGCATCTGTGTCTCTAACTTGTTCTGTCATCTCTATCTCTTTCTATATCGAGGCACAGAGACGGCGACAAGTTCCCATTTGTCCCTTGCCTTTTCTACTGAAGTATAAAAATGTCACCTTATGACACAAGACTTGGGTTAGCTATTTTACATATGCAAAGCACTGAGACCGGTGCCTTCCATGTAGTGAATGTTCAAATACTTTCTGGCTGAAAAGAGGATGAAATCCTTATTTTTTACTCTAGCTGGTTCCCTGCTATGCCCTCCCCTATGTCCTTTCTATACAAAACACATCACTCACACTCTGGCTCATCTATCCACTTATCCTTCCTTCAATTCAACAACTCTCAGTGGAGTATTCGCTTTCACTCAGGCTTCCTTGGTACACACTCGTGGTTCGCAGCATTCGTGGTATGTAAGACACGAGCTCCCCGTGAACAATCGGCTCATGTACACGACACACGTTAACTCTTTTAGTGTCCCTTCCTCAATCATTTGCCCCCAACCCTTCTGCAAACATAGAAGCATTTTAGATGATGAAATGCTTCCATCTTCTTCCTCTTTTATTTTTGTTTTTTCACTTTATTCATATTTTGAGTCTTGCTGTGTTGTCAGGATTTAGTTGTAGGCAGGACCAATGTTATAAAAGCAGAGTTTTGGAGCGAGCCCCGTCCTATTTGATTTCTTTCACTCAGTGGCGTGGGCTTAGACTGAGCCACATTAAGCACTCACCCCTCTGCCTCCAACTTCTCCATCCACCCACACGTTCCTGACGCTCACCAGAGACGTCCCAGGCTTCAGCTGGGTACGATGTGTCCAAGAGTCTTTCTATGGACATAGGCCTTTATTTCCTAGGGCTGAATACCTGGATAAACAAATTATAGGTCTGGACCTAGATTTTAGAAAATTCACAGACTTTTCATTTTGTATGTTCACTATATTAGGAAATTATCTTAGCGCCAAAAGACAATTAACATACCATATCTGTATGCATTTATGTTTTTACTTCTTCCTTAGTCTCTTGTTCTATTTATCTGTCATAATGAAAATGCAGTAGTGCTTTGGTCAGGGGGCAGGTTCAGTGCTGACCTTATGGTGGAACTGCACTCTCACCCTCTGCCCAGAATTGTAGAAAGAACTGGGTTCCACTGTACCTGTCTTGAAACTATATATATTCTAAGTTTTGTTATTTTTTTATTTATTATGGGTATATTATCTCTTCCAGTTGCCTTAATAAGATTCAAACTCAGCCTGTCAATTTATCCAGTGATTATATTGAAAATTGAGTTACAGTTCAATTTAGCAAAATTGATATCTACGTACTGTATGGAATTTTTTGACTCATTGAAAAAATATTGCTTAGTTCTTATGAAATCATCCTTAACTCGAACAGGATCTTACAATGTTAAATTTTCATATATTTTAGGATTTATTCCTACAGACTTAATATAAACTATTAAAAATAATAGTCTGCTTTGAAATTTTAATTGCAGATCAGTCACTCCTGCTTACAGATGTAATTCAATATATATGAATCTTGAAAGAATGAACTTTTCTGAAATCACAAATTATTTGTAAAAGCCTTTTTGTAATTAACATACATCTTTATGCGTATCTTGCTATATTGTCCAAGAATCAAAAATTCATTTCTTCCTATGCAGTCAGTATTCTTTGCATGTATTTTTCATATGTCACTGCAATGGCAGGAGTATTCCATGGGAAGAACGCACAGTGAGAGCCAATCTAGTTACCTTCTCCTGATCGTACGTAAACTGGAGAAATCACAGGGTGCAACGTGCTTAATTCATTATTTCTCAGCCCCCACCTTTTTGATTATCTAACAGCCATGCTTCAGTCATGCCTTGTTCTTTATATGAGTGTTTGTTTCTTTCAAATATTCAGGTAAATCTTATTCCTGTTTCCCCACAGTTTCCTATAAATGCTTGACATTTATATTAGATTATTTCTATTTTCACATAACATCTTGCCAGGAAATTTTAGTTACTTGTAAGCTTTGATCATCACTTGTTTACAAAGGATTTCTACATTTACAAAATCTCCAGCTCGAATCTATCACTTAAGCTTGAAAGTCATTCCTCAATTATCTTGTCTCATTCTTCAAATGAACATTTGAGAAGTAAGTCAAACTCAGCAGGCACAAAAATGAACTCATGCTTAGTCCTAGCTGGACTCATTGACTCTGTGTCCCACCTCCATGCGTGACATCACCACCCACTGCTGCTGTCAGTGGCCTGGTAGCACCATGACTCTATCTGTTCACAAATGCCACTCATCCACCAACTCCTGTGGAGTTAAATGTGGTGAACATTTTCTCATGATTCCTTCAACTACTCATTATGACAGTCATCCCGGGAGCTACTACTTGGTGTTCCACTGTATCCTCCCAAAAGATGAGATGCAGCCCTTATTGGAACTAAGTCTCCACAGAATGAAGCTGGTCCTTAGGTGTCCTGACCCTATGTGAACTGTTTCCCTCAGAAGAGGAGACACACAGGCACAGGAGCATGTGAGCACCCACAGGGGCAGCACCAGATGACGGAGAAGGCATCCCTGACAGGCCAGGAGCCCCAGCATCACCGGAAGCAGTGGAAGGCAAGACTGAGCCTCCCAGTGGCATTCAGAGCAAGCAGCCCTGCTCACACCTCAACCTCAGTGTGCATGAGAAGCATTTCCAGAACCTAATGGCAGGAAGTCATTCTCGAAGAGTAGGTGCCTCACTGTGGTCTTGATTTCCACACATCTCCTAGTGCATTCTTATTTATTTATTTATTTATTTACTTATTTATTTTGGTGGAACCAGGGATTGAACTCAGGCCCTTGTGCTTGCCAGGGAAGCACTTATTCTACTGAGTCAACTTGCCAGCCCCTACTACTGCATTTTTCTCTCTCATTTGCGTTTCAGGTCTACTTGAGAAAACTATCGCAGAGGTAGATTCAAACTCAAGTACCCAGCAGGCCTTAGACTTCGGGGTGTGAGTTGCCTGGAAGAAGGATAAGAGGACAGGGAGGCTGAAGAGGGAAAACTAGGAAAGCCAATGGAGCACAGGAAGTGACTGGATTCTCCTGCTGGCTTTGAAATATTCTGACTATTACATTTATTTCACCATTTTTCAGGGATTATTTATTTATTTTTCTGCTTTTAAAGCCTCAGCAAGTTGAGAGGCTTCTGTTTCTTCTGTGTGCACCCTCACTGCACCTCCTCGCATAGTCTTATTTTTCATCTTTCTGCTCTGCACTGTAGTCTTTCTTTGAAGAGACTGTAATTTATATAATAAAATTATTAGGATGGATCCCACAGATAATGGAATGCATCGCATATCTTTGTGGAACTAGTTTCTGATTCGCTGTCTTATAAGAGAATATTCTGGAAACCAATTTTAGTATTCAGTGATTTTGAAATTTACATCTTAAAGATCATTCCTTTCCTCCCTGAGACATCTCCCCTTTGCTCATATAAAATATGCCAGAAAACAAAGACTGGAACTTTGTAACTATCGTACAAAGGGAAAGAAAAAATAGCACAACAGATTGTGAGATAAAAATCAAATACTAGAGGGAATGAAGTACATAATTGTCAGTAAGGTAGAAAATTATGTAACCAATTTTGAAATTATAGCTCTGTACTGTTTTCCAATAACTCTTATGCATGGCAATGAACTTCAAGCAGCTTATTCTTTCTTACCCAAACAATGAAGCATTTAGAGGAAACCTGTTAAACACAGTTTCTATAATCTCCTCTACCTACGTGAGCATTTCCAGCAATGCAGGTGGAATGACCAGTATCAGTATGCAACAGTTAAAGAGGCATTTTATAGAAATTTAGAATCCTTTTGCCACCCTGGGGACATGCTCAGAATCTGTCAAGAGCATTAGCTGATGATGCTACTTCACTCTGACAGCTCCAGATTTTTAACAGGGACAGAAAGCGCAACTAATGGACGTATATGAGCTTAAAAGCAAGAGAACTGATCAATCATTGTAAACAGTTGCATTTGGGATGCTAATGGAGGTACTTCCAAAAGCAGAATAAGTCACTAGACATTTTTCTGGTGACTAATAACAATTTTAATCTGGTTTCCTTTATTTGTGTCCTTGCTAACCCCTAACCGACCTACCTCCTCTCTTCTCTTTGTGTGATATTCTATTCTAGCCTGCACTGATTAACAAAAAAACACTTCCCTTGCATAAATAATTTCATGTTCTAGAAAGGAATAGCACAGGATCTAATTTTATGAAAAGGTAACTCAAGCAATGAATGAAACAAATCAAATTATTACCAGGATTATAATTCTTTTCTCATCTCTTTCTGCTTGTACAATAGAGAGCGTACACACACAATAGCGTTTGCAATTGGCACATTAAGGAGTAATGACTGTAACCATTAATCTTTATAGACAACCTCAGGCACACAACGTTTTACATATATGTTTCAAAGACCTTGAAAATATGATTATCTGTTTTGCTTCACAATTACTTGAAAAAATGCTACTATTATATTATTCGTGGAGGATCTAACCCATTATTTTCCACAACATCCTGGTTTTATAAGAGACTTCTAGCATGATGAGGACGGCTGGCACACAATAAAACTCTGCAGACTACCAAGAAAAATAGAAAACAGATTTAATTTTGTTCTCCAGCTTTCTGAAGGGTAAAGTGGAATCAGGGCAAGCTGTTATATGTAGCATTGTCTGAAAAAAAAAAAAAAAGTCTCAAGAAACAGCCCCAGTGAGGCAAGTTTGTTTGAAATGCAAGGAAGGAACTTTCATGAGCTGAGACCACCATCCGTCAGCACAGCTGGACTGCTCTGGGTAGCAATTGGAGGCAACAGGATCACCTTTTCTTCGTACAGCATGTACTACGACACTCACAGGAATGAGGAGACGAGAGAGTCCCGCAGTGGTGGACTGACTGAGCAGGAGAGTGGAGCAGTGTGGGTGGTGGGCGGAGCCAGGGGTGGTGGGTGGGGCCTACAGAAGAGTGTGAAAAATGTTTACCTGCTGTATCTAGGAAGGTTCTGGTGAAAGGTTGCAGCAGAGCTACTTTTTTAACCATAAATTTTATAAGTGAATTGACATTTCCCAGGCCTGGGGCATAACTCAGTGGCAAAGCACCTACTAGTATACGTGAGCCCTCGATTTGATCTCCAGCATTGGAAAAAAAAAGTCAAGAAATAACAGAACATTTGTGTGTAAATGAGGTCCAATTGGCCCAAACCTCCGCAGCTAGCTGCCTGGATTCCACCTGCCCTGACTCCTGCTAACCACGCAGCCCTTTGGAAGGCTCCTCACCACAAAGTTTCTGCTTCCTCATCTGAAAACAAGTCCAGTAATTTCAGTTGTTTCTTTCAAAGTGTGCTGTGTTCATTTTGCATTTGAACTCAGTCTGCTGGGCAATTTCTGAAGGACAATACTCAAAAATTGGTTTGGGAAAGAAATCTTTAGTATCTGTAAGTTTTTAAATGGCTTCTTTACAAGAAGAGGTAATTTTCCTAGTTCTATCTAAATTCACCTATTAAAAAAATGTCCACATTTGCCAAATGTAAGCCTTGCAAATGTTGGAAAAAAAATTTTTTTTTCAGACATGCTCTATTCTCAGACCATTTCTGTGACTTTGACACATTTTGGATTCTCTATCAGATCTAGTTCAGATTTACTGACAGATGAGTGATAATGTCAATAATGTTTTACTTATAGGCAAGTCCTGAAAAACTGGAGTTCTATCTAAAAATTTATAGTAAGTAGTCTTCTGCCTAGAGCACGTCAGTAACCAGTTTGCGAGTGGATATTATCTCTGGAAAGCAAAATATACAAGAGCAAACGTTTTGTCAACCCCTTTCCCCAAAAATGCCAGAATATTCACATTTCAGATGTCATAAAAGAAATTCTAGGAAAATATCCATCATCAGTGTGCCAGATGGAGCCATGAATTTATTGTCTTTCAAAATGGCATTTTGATATTAACTGCAGTGAGTTTTACTACTTCACTGTCTCTCTTCATCCCTTCAGCATATATGCTCAATCCATACATGTAAGTGGCAGATGAGCACCTAAGCCACCACCCTGTAATCCGCACCTCCTGGTCAACAACCATCTGTATAATCCGCTTCTCTTGAATGTGGGTAAGGGCTGTGACTTGCTTGATAGTACTCCACTCCAGTGACAAGGTTATGTCATGCAAGACTTGGCTGGGAATGCAGGGTCTCCTCACAGGCTTGAGGAAGCAAGCTCTTGCATCAGAAAAGCCATCAGGTAAAGGAACCACGAGTCTCTTAGAAACTTCTGGAAGCCTCTGGAACCAAGGGAGATCTGCAACAATAGCCATGCAGAGTACATACTGCATCCATAAGGGTATGAATTTTAGTAAGGCTGAGTGACCCAGGAGACAAAGTTATTCCCAGCCGAATCTAGAAATAACACAGGAGTCTGGACAGCATCTGTATTTGTCCCTGGGTGATCCAGGGTCTGGAGCCCAAGTGGGACGCTCCCAGGAAATTGGACCTGTGGTGTGTGAAGTCATCATGTTTACCATGAGCTTATTGGCAGATGTTAATATAGCAGGCAGCCAATGATATCTCCTTCGCTTGGTAGCATTTCATCAGCATACTGTCTGCTGCTTTATGAGGTATTTGCATCAATAAAGTAACAACAGAGATGCAAGAGTCCCATGAATTGCTTTCAATTCTTATATGGAGAAAAATCCAAGGACGTTAATATATGTCTAACAGAAATGAATATATTAATTATTGTTATAGATTTATAATGTGGCACTGTTGACATTGTGTGTTTATCAATATTAATTGAATTGTCTGAACTTTTACAATGACTCATTATTGTTTTACAGGCCATGCTTCTAATTAAAATGTTGGTTGTATTTTTAATATTTTTATAAGTTACTTAGAGTACTTATGTGGTTTCTTTTTAATGCATGATTTATTTATCTATTTCTCTCTCTCTTTGTTTTGTTTGTTTGTTACAGGATCTCACTACAGAGTTCAGACTCATGGTGATCCTCCTGTGTCATCCTCCCCAGTGTTGGGATTGCCTTCTACTGGGCAGACTGCTGAGCAAGCCTAGACCCCTAGGCTTTCACTATAGCCCTTGTTTCTTAAAGTATTCACACAAAGAGAAAAGGAATGGATAATTCCCATCCCTTTAAGAGCAGTAAACTCAGGATTCAGTATGGTAAACCTAAAAAGTGAAAATAATTGAGAAAATTAATAAAATGGAGAAGCTTGTAATTTTCACATTGTTTCTTGATTTGTTTTCAGATGGCAGGATGACAGTTCTACCTGTCTGGTCAAAAGTGTTATTTCAGGCACTCCTTTGTTTTAGTGCAAGAATTTCTTTAACATACTTATGGTTTAAAGAACCGTTTTGTTTCTTGTCTACTTATTCTGCCTATGACTATCACATGAAGCAAATAATCTGTGAATTTCACTGCTTCAGGGGTGCTTCAGCTTGATGTCACTTTTCGTAAGTTATTCTCCTTGAAAATGATATTTTAAAAAACAAGAAATTGTGTTTATTACATAGAACATAAAGCCTTCTCAATCAGAATCAGGTCAGTATAGATAGCACATCCAGTGCTGAGAAGGTAGTGTTAGCAGTGGAACCATTTATTCTCTTTATTTTTTAATATTTATTTATTCATTTATTGTTGTTTTAGCTGGCTCACACCACCCTGAGAGTGGGGCTGGCACAGCATGCAGTGCCAGGGATTGAACTACGGTCCCCTATGCCTGCCTAAGCTTTAGACTGCTGAGCTGTCTCGCTGACCCTCATTTATTCTTATGCAGATATATCCATGGCTCCAGTTCAATAGGTGACTTGAATTTTCCCTTAACCTAATAAGAATAAGTTCACAATCTGATAACCTCAAAATAGTGAGTTAGACTGTGTTAGGTGTCTGTCATTGGAAGGAACTTCCTGACAATAAATTCCAGTTCTATTGCTTTTCTATCATGTGCTCATGTGTGTCATATATCTCTGTGTTTTACAAAAACTAATTTGATGTTGAGCTGCAATGGCACACGCAGTTGTTATGACAACTCCTAAAAACCCTGTGATACATTCTTTGTGTCATTAGTTGAGATAGAAATCTTTCCCTTCAGATTAAAGTGAGTTAATTGGAGTTCCTTCTACTTGCTATCTGAAAAATTAACAGAGAAAATGCATTTAACAGGCCTGCACCTGTAGGGCTTGCATGTTTGTTTCCGTCTTTTCTTTCTTTTTTTAAAATTTTCTTGTTTGTAAAACCATAAGGCCAAAACATATATTCAACAGAAATAGGGGTATTTTTCAGCAAACCTTTGTTGACATACAATCCCCAATAAATGCAGGCTGAATAAATCTGTCTCTAGGTTGGGATCTTTGTCACATGAGAGTAAATAGTAAAATATGAATTAAATCATAGTAGACTAAGCTTTCAAGAGTGAAAAAGAATGATTTACAGAGATCTGCTCACTTCAATCGAATAATGTCTGTGTTTTATAAAATTTAGTAGGAGAGATACTTACATATGATATGTCCTTCTCTTAGTATATTGTTTTGAATTAAAAGAGTAAAATTTTGAGACTATCACTGCTTGTTCTTTAAATTGATTTATATTAATCACTTAAGAGCTATTTATCAAAAAAAAGGGAACAACAATGTGCTATATTAAATTTCTGAATAAAAAGTACTTCATCAGAAAACTTGTTAGTTCTAAGAAAAATATATTGGAAATTTGAGAATTCTAAATGCATTTTGACATGTGTAGCATCAAAACACTAAGAATATAAACATGTCAATACATAAAATAGGGCCAAAATTATAATTTTCTTATGCTGGCAAAATATATCTGTATGTTTATATGAAAGGGACTTAAGATCATTTAGAGTTTGCACAATTTTTATATATAAAATTTATGCATACACATTAAACTAAAACATAAATTATATTCAATCATACATATGCATGTACCAGTATGCAAACACGTAAATTTATATAACCTAGATACATAGTATTGTAGAACCTTATATTTCTTGGATGTTTCACTGAAACATAAATAATAAATTCACATACAGAAAAATTCACCTGGGATATAAGTATGAAATTTTCATTAAATATAAATATAACTTAACATAATGTTCCAAATGGTTGTAAATAAATGTAATTCTTAATATAGCAAACTGTAATATAAGAGAAGCTAGTAACATAAAAAGAATTAAATTAAAATTCATCTTAACATAGATATTTGGATGTTTTAAAATATTCAGTTATTGACATTTGTCTCAGTTACTTTCACATTACTGAAACAAAATACTGAGCAGCCAGTGTTAAAGAGGAAAGGTTTATTTATCTTACAGTTTATATAGGTTTCAATCTATAACTCATTATCTCCAAAGCAGGGTGGTGCATGGTAGAGGGCAACCATTCATGATGGTGGAGGATAGAAAAAAAAAAGAAAGAAAGAAAGAAAGAAACAGCAAACAAGAATGAGACAAGCCTTTTTCTGTTGCTTGTATTGTATCCTTTCTACTGGGATTAGGGTGGTGCTAATCCAGTCAGTGGACTGTTCCAGTGATCATCCACCCTTAATCTCATCATTCTTTATCTTAGCATTGCATTGCAAATCAATCACATCCTCTAGATTCAGCCACCTCCTAATAACTGTTACCCATGACACCATGGAATTAGGGGAAAAATCCAGATAGAAATCATAAATTTCAACTCTAGGTCCCCCAAAGATTCATGTAAATCTCTTTATGCAAAAGGTATTTAATCTGTGTATAAGAGTTGTGAAAGTCTTAACAAAGGCATTCGTTTTGAAAAGTCCAAGTGCCAAGGCTCCTCTGGGATTTAGGGAAAACTCTCATCTGTGAGCCCTTGTACAAATGAAGAGAAAGCTAAACACTTCCAACATTCAGCAGCACAAATTAAACATTTCAATTCCAAAAGATGCAAACAAGGAGATACAAAGGAATGAGACAAAGCAAGTACAAAAATCTAACAAAATCTACAAAATCTAAAGCAATCTGTGGCAAGATGTGAACTCTAAAACACTTGGGTAGTTCTACCCCTTTGGCCCTAATAGTGGTTGTAACTCCCATGGCTTCTCTCTTGGCTCACTCTGCTTTCTCCTTCCAATTTTCCTTATATGATCCATGTTCCTGGCTTCTCCAAGTTTTGGGATTCTCCACTACAACTCTGAATTTAGATTCACGGCTTCCACACTATCCTTTCAGGGACCTGCAATGCCTTCAGAAAATCTATATGGAAGTTTTCCTCACCCCGTAACTCTTGCATTTTGCATGTACCTAAAACCAGTGCTATGTGGATGAAACTAAAGTCTTTTGCCAGCTGGCATAGTAGCCAGGCTTTCCTCTCTCTTGGACAATGAGGTCAAGTCACTCAACCACTGAGCACACTGAATCCAATTCTTAGGAAGTAATTTCCCATGCTGCCACCATTCTGGGACATTATGCCCTGGGGCTTTCTTCTCGAAGCAAAAAAATCCACTTTTGCAATTTTGGGCTGCAAAAAAAGGGTTCCTAATGCTTCTTGTGATGCCCTTGGGCTCTCTTCTCTGTTATTCTATTCCTTCTCAGTAATCAAGATCCCCTCCATTCTGTCTCTGTGCTGTACAACTTTATCAAAGCTTCTTTTCTGGCCAAATTCAGAGTTTTAAATTATAATCCTGAGTTCATTGCCCTTGATTCTTAATGTAAATCTGGCCAGAAGCACCTAATAGCAGCCATGACATTACTTCAGCATTTGGTTGCCTTGAGATTTCTTCTAACAGACTAACCAGTCTGCCATCTTTAGTCTCATTTAAAGTCTCTGGATGTGAGCAAAATGCAGAAAAGCTTTCTACAAAAAGCAGCACACCTTCTCTAGAGTCCTGCATCCAGTACTGTCCTTCCCAGCAGAGACCTCTCAAGCCTGGTCTTTAACAGCAGAATTGCTTTGAGTCTTATGAGCTCTAACCAGAATTGTCTATAGAGTACAGTCTCAAGTGTTCCAGTTCTGTTTTTCAGCCAGCATGTCCAGACCTTCCCTATCTCTTCCCCTTCCAACAAGCCAGTTTCAAAGGCTCTTGAGTCACATAGTCAAGTAGTGTCACAGTGCCAGTGCCACTTCTGGTGCCATATTCTGTTTTCCTTACTTGCTTCTGAGACAAAATTCCCAACACCAAAACCCACTTATCTCATCATGTGCAGAGGTCTCAGGCCATTGTCTCCTGTTTGAGGTACATAAGAGGACGACAGACCACTATGCCAGAGACAGCCAAAGCAACAAGAGTGGACAAGACAAGCTCTCTCATCCCTCATTATATCCAGTCTTCCAAGATGAGGGCAGTGCCAGTCCACTCAGTGGGACCTTTCATGTCCCTACACCCTAAACTCCAGCACTCACCTGTGAATCCATCACACACCCGAGATTTAGCCACCTCTAGAAAATGCACCCTCATGACCACACGAGGCTTTGGGGACACCCATCCACAAACCATAACTGCACTGCACAGTTCAGAGAACAAAGTAGTATATGTAAAGACTTTTTGCTTAACTTTTATAATACTCCTTTTTAATAGCTTTATATGTTTAAAATATTTTGGAAGAAAGTACAACCACCTTTGTCTTGTAAATATTTAATAATATTAACTTTTATCTAATATTTTTTTTTCCATTTATTTTTATTTTATTAAAATACAAATGTCAATCAAACAGTTTCAAGACACCTTAACCATACAGAGTCGATGAATTAATACATTGCAAACTGTTTTCATAACGTTTTGGTACTGTACAAGGTGCATACATGAAATTATATTTACAGGTTTTTTTATAGCTGAATTATATCAAAGATTCAATAATTA
>PVKA01009493.1:8409-68297 GCA_004027165.1 Ctenomys sociabilis | reverse complement strand
GTCAACCACTGAGCTGCAGCCCCCAGCCCTAGAAACACACTAAACACCCAAAAGCTGCTATATTTTCAGAGCAGCCCTAGAAAAATGGCTAGCGGGTCTGAGCAGAGTGGAACTAATCACTGTTTTCTGCTGAGAACACAGGCAGCCAAGGCCATGCTTGGGGTGTCTTGTGTTTTTTAAAAGGCAAGGTAATAAGTATAAAATATTTACGAGCCTTCTCTGTAGATGGAGACTTTGGCTCACGGTGCGCACTGTCAGTCTGGGGACTTCCTCCAGAACCAGCACCACTTGGCGCTGAGGCCTGCACTGAGCTGGGTACTCTCTAGCAATGAGGGGGCTCCCAGCCTCCTCAGGAGGCTCCCAGCAGTGAACCCTGCTTCTCCTGCAGTGCAGTTACTGACACTCAAAGTCAATCTTGGCTCTTCTATTTAGAGAAGTCCATATGTCGTATGTATGTATGTATTAATGTATTTGGTTATTACAGGGCCTCACTACGCAGCTCGGATTTTCAGCCTCCCCAGCACTGGGATTGCAGGTATACACCACTAGGTGTGGCCAGCTCAGCCTGCCCTGGGTGACATGTGCTGCCAGAGATTGAACCATGGTCCCTGCGCTTGCCTAAGCTTGCTTAAGCAGGTGCTTCAGTCCACTGAGCTATCTTGCTGGTCCCCATATACTGTATTTAAAGGTTGTAACAGGCCACACTTAGCAGAGGTGGGAACAAGATGGGGATTCCAGACCAAAGTATGGGCTTAATATGCCAAAGAAATCACAGTGCTTGTGTGCTGTTTTGCAAAAACCAGCAGTCTCTGGTGATGATGGTGATGATGACAGAGAGACCTCTGTGCGTGAAACCCTTAAGAAGGAAGCAACTAAGAAACAGGCTGGAAAACGGTCCTGCTGTGATGCCCAGGCTGACCTGGAACTTGTGATCCTCCTGCCTCAGCCTCCCAGAGCTGGGATTCCCAGGTAGGCCAGCACACCCAACTACCCTCCCTTTTTTCAGTAAGAAAATAAAGGCACAAATAAAGTTAAACTTCCCCCACATCAAACTGGAAATTCAAAAGGCCCTTGCTGAAAACTCCACTGAGGATGACTATGATAGTACTTAGAATGAGGTGCAGAAAAAGGCAGGAAAGAAATCCTAAAAACACTGAAACCCCAAGCATAGTATTTTCACTAAAAGTCATAAGATCAGGAGAAAATGGAAAGAATGAGTATGAAGCAAAAGTGGAAAAAAGTAGAATTTGATGAAAAAGGACATTTATGGTATCTGCTTAAAAAATAAATAACTGCAAGAAAAAGCTAAAGAGGAAGAATCAGAAAACACTTCAAATTAATCAAGCAGAGGTTGGGGTGGACCCGACTGGACTTCACGGGCGCCCACTACCCCAAGCAGCCGGTACAGAGGGCATTTCCAAATGTAGCCATGAGAAGCCCATATGCCGTAAAGGCCCACGGGTGACCAAGAGGAAGGGACGCACAGGGGAACACGTTCTCCCAACTCATGTGGAGGAGGTGGGGACAGGATGCTGCTCCCCAGGGTAGGGAAGACATGAAACAGTGCCCAGAGGAAGGGAACAGGTATGGCTCTTCCTCAGTGGATGAGGAGATGATCGTGAGAGGCATGGAGGAGGAAGAGATGAGGCGGGGAGGAAGGAAGGACAAACGGGTCTGTGCAGAGATGGGAGGCGTCAGCTCGAAAAGGTGGGCAGCTCAAGGTCCTGGGCAAAAGATGAGAGTTGGGCCAGGGCAGAGCCTGCAGGATGAGGGTCGCGGTAGTGGACGGAATCAGAAGCCGGGAGAGGCTGTGTGCACAGTGTGGACCCAGTGCAGGGCAGAGCCATGGCACCCAGGAATCAGGGACAGGCAGAGCGGGTGAGGGGACAGAGGTCACCTGGACAGGGCCTGACCAGGCACATGGCACAGGACAGTGGGCACTGTGGCGAAGGGGGTAAAAGCTGGGGACACTGGGACTCCAGCTTGCTTCTGGGGGCAGAAAGAAATGCGCTGACTGTGGCCAGGAGGGTATTTTAAAATATATTTTCAGAATTCATTTTTTATTTAAGTTTTGATCAAAAGTCAGTCCTTGCACAACCCATTTGGGACCCCTCCTGTCTCTCAGGAGCCATTTCTAGTCTCCATTCCTAGTCCCCATTCCTTTGCAGCAATAAATTTTCCTAGTTTCAAAAGTCATTTTATCTTGAATGATTGACTAAAAACATATACATATATATAATATATATATATATATATGTATATATATGTGTGTGTGTGTGTGTGTGTGTGTATATATATATATATATATATATATATATATATATATATATATATATGTATAATATTTATCAAATCCACATTCTTGGTTGTACCCAAAACCATCACCATGTCAAGCATGGTGGGGCATGCCTATAGTACCAGAACTTAGGAGGCTGAGGCAGGCAGCTGCACATTCAGGACCAATCTGAATGACAGTACATAGGGAGACACTGTCTTAAAAATAAACCAAAGAACAGGTGTGCTAAATCCCCATAGGTATGCAATAAGGAAAACTCGCTCCACTACGAACATTAAAAACTAAACAGCTTGCCTAACGCATGTGCTGCTGTAGCTGTTTTGTTTTATACATCTTGTACTTCAGATAGCTATATATAATAATTTGAAAGTAGAAAAAATTGTTATACTTTCTGTTCTGGAGTCCTTATAAAGTCTAAAATGTCAACCATGCATCTTGTCTAAATAACTTTCAGCATACAACACATAGTTAGCTTAGTTTTTAATCTTAAAAATAATTTCACTCAACCCGAGTGGCCCGGTGAGTGTGTGGGAGAACTTCCCGTTACCCCGCGCTGCCAGCGAGAGACCCAGAAAGCAGAACTCAGGCCCCCGCTTCAGTGAGACTCTCTACTGCACCCCCGTGGCCCTGCAACTCCCCGAAGACCCTGCCCCAGGCCTGCCAAACAAGTGAGAACTTCTGAGACTCTCTCCGCCCGATCCACCCCAGCCCAGCCAGGTGAGTGTGTGGGAGAACTTTCGGCTTCCCCACACGGCTGGCAAGAGACCCAGAGAGCAAAGCTAAGGCACCCGTGTGAGTGACTCTCTCTACTGCAGCCCCGTGAACCCTGCAGCCCCCAGGGACGCCCACCCCCAAGCCCGCTGAGCAAGTGAGAATTTCTGTGACTCTTCCGACACTCAATCCAGCCCAGCATGGCCCAGTGAGTGTGTGGGAGAGCTTCGGGGCTCCCTGGTGCTCCCTGGACCAGGGGCACAACAGAGGGGAACCAGAGGCTCATAGTAGAGCCAGAAGGGCTGCAGCAAAAAGGAGCTGAACACAACAGCTAGATCTAGGATAAGCGTAACTGGATAATCTCAAACTTAATAGATTGGCACCCGATCTCATTACGTGCTAAGGTCATAACTGCACCAAAGCTCTACACCAAAGGTCAGAGGTCAGTGCTATACAAAATGACAAAGACAAGGAGAAAAAGGCAACCTCAGGCCTCGAGTCCACCCATGATTAGAGCAGAGGACACTAGCTCGGCAGAAATGAATGAATTAACAGAGGCGGAAGCAAAGAAACAACAGCAGAAAGGTATAGAGGAACTCAGACCAGAATTAACGCCTGAACTAAAAAAAGAAATTTTTTAATACATAGCATCCTAAGTAATGAATCAAATACAGAAATGCATGGGGTAAACCCAGTGCCCACGCAGAACAAGTGCAGAGAACACTATTCCAGCTGAAACATGTGAATTGACACTGTTGCAAGCAAAGAAACAACAGCAGAAAGGTAAAGAGGAACTCAGAGCAGAAATAATTTCTGAAATAAAAAACATGTTTGAAATCATAGCATCTGAAGGAATCAATCAAATACAGAAATATATGGAGGAAACCCAATTTGGAAAAAACTCTGCAGTAAAAGAATTAATATCTACCTCTAAAGAAGACATTGATGAAAGAAAATAGAGGAGATTAGAAATATGACAGATTCCTTGCATGAGCAATACAGGAAAGAAACAGATCATCTGAAGCAGAGTCAAAGAGTATACAAGAACTTAAAAATCTCAATCATGAGTCTACAAAACTGTTTGAATGAAAGTGAAGACAGAGTGTCAGATCTTGAAGATGCTGGTGCACCTAGTGAAAAGGTAAGAAAAGATCTCTTAAAAACAACTAGGATGCAGGAAAAAATAATCCATCACCTGCAAGACAATGCCAAGATGAACAATGTGAGATTAATAGGAATCAATGAGAAAGAAGGAGTCAATACAAATGATACAAAAGGAATATGGGCAGAAGTAATAGCAGAAAACTTCCCAAATATGAGGAAACAATCTAACACTCAGGTAACTAAAGCATAGAGAATGCCAAATAACTTCAACCCAACTAAAAACACACCAAAACATATAACAGTCAAGATCCCAGAAATCCAACACAAGAATAATACACTGAAAGCCACTAGAGAAAAGAAGCACATCACATTCAAAGGAAAACCCATCAGAATTACAGCCTTCACAAAAAATGAAGGCAAGGAGAGCATGGACCAGAGTATTTCAAGTCCTGTATGAAAACAAATTCCAGCCCAGACTAGTAAAACCCTGAAAAACTCTCTTTCAAGTTTGATGGAGAAATGCAATACTTCCATGACAAAGAACAACTAAAGAATTTCATGATGACAAAGCCATCCCTATAAAAGCTACTGAAAGATGTTCTAGAGAGGGACCACAATGATCGGAACTCCATGAACCGGAACAGAAGGAACCCACTAAATAGGGCAAACAATTAAACACAGGACAAAGAGGTATAAACAACAGCAGGTAAATAACATGACAATCATAAGTCAACACATCACAATATAACCATCAATGTAAATGGACTCAATTTACCAATTAAGAGAAATAGACTGGAACAATGGATTAGGAAACAAAACCCAACACTATGTTGAATACAAGAAACACACTTAACTCAAAAAGACATTCATAAGCTTAAAGTCAAAGGATGGAAAACAATACTACATGCTCCAGCACCTCAGAAAAAAACAGGGGTAGCAATTCTGTTTTCAGACAGTCTCAACTTCAAACCAAGAAGGATCAAACAAAATAAAGAAGGCCACTATATATTTGTTAGGGGAAAAACTAAAGAGGAAGAGGTAACACTCATAAATATCTATGCACCAAACACAGGAGCACCCAACGATATAAGACAAATCTTAATGGACATGAAAAATCTAATATCCAAGACCACAATCTTAACAGGAGACCCTAACACCCCCCCATCTCAAAACGATAGGTCAACCAGACAAAAAATTAGCAAAGAAGTAGCAGAACTGAACCATGGCTTGGAACAAATGGACCTGGTGGACATATACAGAATGTTCCGCCCAACCGTACCTGAATACACATTTTTTTCAGCTGCACATGGGTCTTTTCGAAAACAGACCACATACTAGTCCACTGGTCATGCTTAAGCATATGCAAGAAAACAGAAATTATCCCATGCATATTATCTGACCACAGTGCAATGAAACTGGACCTAAATGACAAAAGAAACCAGAAAAACCCACTAAATTCATGGAAGTTAAACAACAACCTACTCAGCAATCAATGGGTCACAGAAGAAATTAAACAAGAAATTCAGCAATATCTACAATTCAATGAAAATTCAAGCACAACTTACCGGACAGAATTTATTGGATGTGATGAACGCAGTTTTTAGAGGTAAAAACGTAGCTATGAACTCACACATTAGGAAAACAGAACGGGAACAAATTAGCACCCTAATGTTGCATCTCTGACAACTAGAAAAAGAAGAGCAAATGAAACCCAGAGAACAAAGATGGGAAGAAATTATAAAGATTAAAGCAGAAATTAATTCAATTGAGATGAAGAACAGTTCAAAGAATCCACAAATCAAAAAGTTGGTTCTTTGAAAAACTAAATAAAGTTGATAAGCCTCTAGCCAACCTCATCAAAAAGAGGAAAGAAAAAATTCAAGTACATACAATAAGGGATGAAAAGGGTGAAATCACCATAGACCCAATGGAAATTCAGAAGATTATTAATAGTTACTTCAGGAATCTTTACGGTCACAGAATAGAAGACACAGAAGAAATGGACAGATTCCTTGAAGGGTAAAAATTACCAAAACTGAACCAAGAAGTTATAACAACTCTCAATAAGCCAATAACAGCCAACGAAATACGAAATGTAATAAAAAGCCTACCGACAAAGCAAAGTCCAGGTCCTGGTGGATTCACAGCTGAATTCTATAAGAAATTTATAGAAGATATAATCCCTACACTTCTCAAACTTCAATGAAATTGAAAAGGAAACAGTTCTCTCAAAATCATTTCTGGAGGCAAGTATTATACTGATTCCAAAACCAGGGAAAGACACAACTAAAAAGGAGAACTACAGGCCAATCTCTCTCATGAACATAGACGCAAAAATACTCAATAAAATCCTAGCAAATAGAATACAGCAAATCATCAAGAGATCATACACCATGACCAGGTAGGATTCATCCCAGGGATTCAAGGATGGTTCAATATTCGAAAATCTATAAATGTAATACACTATGTTAATAGACTGAAATCTAAAAACCACATGATCATCTCAATTGATACAGAAAAAGCTTTTGACAAAGTCCAACTTCATGCATATTCAAAGTCCTATAGAAAATTGGAATAGATGGACTCTATCTTAACTTGATAAAAGCCATCTATGACAACCCAAAAGCTCATATAATCCTAAATGGGGAAAAACTGAAATCTTTTACTCTTAAATCAGGTACAAGACAAGGATGTCCTCTATCACCCCTTCTGTTCAATATAGTTTTGGAATCATTAGCAAAAGCCATTAGAAAAGAGGGAGAAATAAAAAGAATAAGAATAGGTAAAGAAGAAGTTAAATTATCACTATTTGCATATCACTATGACATGATACTTTACTTGGAAGACCTCAAAAATTCCACCAAGAAACTACTAGAACTGATACGAAAATTCAGTAGCATAGCAGGATACAAATTCAATACACAAAAGTCAATAGCATTCCTCTACACAGACAACAAGCACACTGAAAGGGAAACAATAGAAATAATACCTTTTACAATAGGACCGAGGAAAATTAAATACCTTGGAATTCACTTAACTGAGGAAGTCAAAGATCTTTTCACAGAAAATTACAACACCCTAAGAAAAGAGATTATAGAGGATTTCAGAAAATGGAAAAATATTCCATGCTCCTGGACAGAAAGAACCAACATCGTGAAGATGGCCATACTCCCAAAGTTGCTGTACAGATTTAATGCAATCCCTATCAAACTGCGACCAACATTCCTCCAAGGCCTACAGAAATCATTCCTAAAATTGATTTGGAAGCACAAACGACCTAGAACAGCAAAGGCAATCTTGGCCACTAAACACAAGGCAGGAGGCATCACAATTCCTGACTTGAAATTATACTACAAAGCCACTGTGACAAAATCAACATGGTATTGGCAAGCAAATAGACCTGAGGATCAATGGAATAGATTAGAAGATGCTGAAGCCTCTACGAACACACTCAGCCACCTTACCTTTGACAAAGTGGCCAAACATACTCACTGGAAGAAAGATAGTCTCTTTAACAAATGGTGCTGGAAAAACTGACTCTCTACATGCCAAAAACTAAAACTTGACCCAGCTCTATCACCATGCACTAAGTTAAAGTCAAAATGGATTAAAGATCTAAACATTAAAACAGAAACACACAATCTCCTGGAAGAGAAAGTAGGAGGAACTCTTGAAGACATAGGGGTAGGCAAAGAATTCATGAACAAACACGTATTTGCATGGGAAACACTTGAAAGAATCAACAACGGGGATCAACTCTTATTGAGCACTATTTGCATGACAAAAGAAATTATTAACAAAGTGAAAAGACAACCCACAAATTTTGAAAAAAATCTTAACTAATAAGCACTCAGACAAAGGTCTGCTCTCTGGAATTTATAAAGAACTAAGATACATTAGGGTCCTCAAATTTAAAGACCCAATCCAGAAATAGGCATCTGAGATGAATACACACTTCTCAGAGGACGAAATTAAAGCAAACAAATATATGAAAAAATGCTCCACATCACAAGCCATCTGAGAAATGCAAATAAAAATAACACTGAGATACCATCTAACTCCAGAAAGAATGGCTATCATAAGGAAATCAACCAACAACAAATGTTGGAGAGGATGTGGGGAAAAGGGAACACTTCTCCACTGCTGGTGGGAATGTAGACTGGTAAAAACATTTTGGAGATCAGTGTGGAGACTCCTCAAAAGAGTAGGATTGGAAATCCCATTCAAGCCAGCTATCTGCCTACTGGGAAATTTTCCAGAGGCAATGAAAACATATCATAGTGATATATGTGTACCTATGTTTACAGCAGCACAATTTGTGACAGCAAAATCTTGGAAACAACCAAGATGCCCATCACATGAGGAATGGTTGAAAAAGATGTGGTATTTCTATATAATGGAGAATGGAGTATTACTCAGCTCTAAAGAATGATAAACTTGAAGCATTTATATTGAAGTGGATGCCACTTGAACATATACTCTTAAGTGAAATAAACCAGACACATATGTGCAAATGTCATATAGTCTCTCTCTAGTATAAGAAGACAAAAGAAGAAATACAAACAGAAATGTACAACAACTAAAGACAATTGAGTCAGATAGTTAGGGCAAACTGAACAGCATATGCTGCAGGGTACTAATCAGCTTTTCTTCTGGATGGTTGACAACCTAAGTTCACAGATCACAATTGGAAAAATAGAAGAGCTGCAAGGCCAGCCAACATTTTGGCCCTAGCCTTTCAAGGTCAGCAAAGACTCAGGGTATAGGAGAACCTGTACTGTAACATCATGGAACTCAGTTGTGCCCTAAATTTTCTGATCAAGGAAATTATGGAGCCACAGAGGAAAGAGACTGATGATGTATACTGTGCCTGGGGAGAGTCACATGGAGAGAAAACTTTCTCTCAGGCTCTCATAAAAAGCAAACTGGTCAGGCATTGGCCATGACTCATCCACATGGATGACACAGTCAAAGAATCTACAGAGTAAGGTACAGGATTACAAGATAAACCCTAAGGGGACTTCACTGACCTCATCAGAAACAAAAGCTACATCTTTTGGTATCTAGGTCTTGCTCTATGTCTTACCCATCCAGCAGAAAAGTATAAAAATGAGGTATATAACGTGGAGCCATAATAGTAAGTTGAGCTGTAAACGGCTATAGTCAACAACTTCTTCAGATAACTCACTATTAATGTGGAATGCTGGACTATGGTGGATTGTGTCGCTGAGTTCAGGCACCTAAATTGGTTTAATGACAATGGAGTGTCCATTTTTGACAGGTCTAGACAAAAAAAAGGAGTGATACAAAGGAAGAATCATGATGTGTGTGTGTATAAACAATACAGTTAGGATAAATATGCCGTGCTTCTGCATAATTCTATGAGAAGCAAGATTTGCACTAATAGTGGTTGGACAAGATATTATGTCAGCTTCTAATACTATGGACAGACACTGGAGAGATAACAAGGTAGAGGGTGTTAACTGTTGGATCTGTGATATAAATCAGCTGTAGAGAAACAAGATAGGTATATAGCTGCATTCTCTTCATTCAGTGATTAGAGACATCTGCTATAATAATGCCTGTAAGTATAATATCATGTATGCACCTTGTACGACACCAAAACATTATAAAAACATTTTGCAATGTATTGATTTGTCAAAATAAATAAATAAATGTAATCAAGTTTTATAAAGAAAAAAATAAATATAAGGTAAAATACAAAATATTCATGATTATAAGGCTTAATGAAATTATAATCATAATTCCAGAAAAATCATTGTGTTTATGCATCTGTGTGTAACTTGATAAACTGAAACTATGCATAGAAATTCATGGATCAAGAATAGACAATATGTATGTTCTGTCTGCTTCTTGTACTATGGACAACCACTAGGAAGATAACAATATAGAAAGTATTAATAATTGAAACTGTACTATAATTCAGCTTTAAAAAAAGATAAGTATACAGCTACATTCTCTTAATTCATTGATTAGAGGCATCTGCTCTAATAGTGTAAGTAGAATATCATGTATGCATCCTGTATGATAAAAAACCACTATGAAAACAATATGCAATGTATTAATTATTGAATCTGTCCTGCTAATTTGATTTGAAACTGTCACATTGCTATTTGTTCAGGGGCTGGGGAGATGGCTCAATGGAATAAGTGCTTGCCTGGCAAGCACAGGGCCCTGAGTTCAATGCCCGGTTTCACTGAAAGAGAAAAAAAAGAAACAAACTCCTGCTGTGCTATTTGTTCTTCAATAAAATAAAAAGAAACAAATTTAGTAGCATAGCAGTGTACAAAGTCAATATTCAAAAGTCAATAGCATTCCTCTTCACACATAACAAACACACTGAGAGGGAAACTATAGAAACAATACTTTTTACAATAGCACTGCAGAAAATGAAATACCTTGGAATTCACTTAACCAAGGAAGTCAAAGATCTTTTCACAGAAAATTACAGTACCCTAAGAAAAGAGATCATAAAGGATTTCAGAAAATGGAAAGATATTCCCTGCTCCTGGATAGGAAGAACCAATATCGTGAAGATGGCCATACTCCCAAAATTGCTGTACAGATTTACAACATATTCTATCAAACTTCCACCAACATACCTCCCAGACCTAGAGAAATCATTCCTAAAATTTATTTGGAACCAGAAAAGACCTACAATAGCTAAGGCAATCTTGGCCACTAAAGACAAGGCATAAGGTATCATAATTTCTGACTTGAAATTATACTACAAAGCTACTGTGATAAAATCAACATGGTATTGGCAACAAAATAGACCTGAGGACCAATGGAATAGATTAGAAGACGCAGAGGCCTCTGCAAACACTCAGCCACCTGATCTTCAAAAAAGGGGCCTAGGGCTGGCAAGATAGCTCAGCGGTCTAAAGAGCCTCTCAGGGACCGCAATTCGATCCCCAGCACCACATGCCATGCCAGCCCCTCCTCCCAGGGCGGGCTGAGCTGACAACCCCCCCCCCGCAAAAAAAGAATCTGTGATGTGTAGCGAGACACTGTAATAAATAAATGAACTTAAAAAAAAAAAGGGGGCCTAGCAATCTTACTGGAAAAAAGATAGCCTCTTTAACAAATGGTGCTGGAAAAACTGGCTTTCTACATGCCCAAAAACTAAAACTTGACCCAGCTCTATCACCATGCACTAAGTTAAAGTCAAAATGGATTAAAGATCTAAACATTAAAACAGAAACACACAATCTCCTGGAAGAGAAAGTAGGAGGAACTCTTGAAGACATAGGGGTAGGCAAAGAATTCATGAACAAACACATATTTGCATGGGAAACACTTGAAAGAATCAACAACGGGGATCAACTCTTATTGAGCACTATTTGCATGACAAAAGAAATTATTAACAAAGTGAAAAGACAACCCACAAATTTTGAAAAAAATCTTAACTAATAAGCACTCAGACAAAGGTCTGCTCTCTGGAATTTATAAAGAACTAAGATACATTAGGGTCCTCAAATTTAAAGACCCAATCCAGAAATAGGCATCTGAGATGAATACACACTTCTCAAAGGACGAAATTAAAGCAAATAAATATATGAAAAAATGCTCCACATCACTAGCCATCTGAGAAATGCAAATAAAAATAACACTGAGATACCATCTAACTCCAGAAAGAATGGCTATCATAAGGAAATCAACCAACAACAAATGTTGGAGAGGATGTGGGGAAAAGGGAACACTTCTCCACTGCTGGTGGGAATGTAGACTGGTAAAAACATTTTGGAGATCAGTGTGGAGACTCCTCAAAAGAGTAGGATTGGAAATCCCATTCAAGCTGGCAATCCCCCTACTGGGAATTTTCTCAGAGGAATTGAAAACATCGTATCATAGGGATATATGTGTACCTATGTTTATAGCAGCACAATTTGTGACAGCAAAATCTTGGAAACAACCAAGATGCCCGTCACATGAGGAATGGTTGAAAAAGATGTGGTATTTCTATATAATGGAGTATTCCTCAGCTGTAAAGCATGATAAATTTGAAGCATTTATATTGAAGTGGATGCCACTTGAACATATACTCATAAGTGAAATAAACCAGACACACATGTACAAATATCATAGTCTCCTGAGAATAAGAAATCAAAAGAAGAAATACAAATAGAAAGGTATAACAGCAACTAAAAAGAATTTAGACAGATAGTTAAGATAAACTGAACTGCACATGTTGCAGGGTAACAATGAGCTTCTCTTTTGGATGGTTAACAACCTAAGTTTGCAGATCAAAAATTGGAGAAACAGAAGGGCTGCAAGGTCAGCCAACATTTTGGCCCTAGCCAGAAGACTCAGTACATAGGAGAACCTGTACTGTAACAAGGTCAGTGAAGACTCAGGACATATGAGAACCTGTACTGTAATATTATGGAACTCAGTTGTGCCCCAAATTTTCTGATCAAGGAGATTATGGAGCCAAAGAGGAATGTGGTCGATGGTGGATAGTGTGCCTAAGGAGAGTCACATGGAGAGAAAACTTTCTCTCAGGCTTTCACAGAGAGCAAATTGGTCAAGCAACGGCCATGACTCATCCACCTGGCTGACACTGACAAAGGATCTACACAGTGAGGTACAGGGTTACAGGATAAGCCCTGAGGGGACTTGACTGACCTCATCAGATACAAAAGTTACATTTTTTTGTTATATAGGTCTTGCTTTATCTCGGTCTTAACCATCTAGCAGAAAAGTATAAAAATGAGGTTTATAAAATAAAGCCATAATAATATGCTGAGCTGTAAGGCTCTAGTCAACAACTTCTTCGGATAACCCACTACTATTGTGGACTGCTGGACTGTGTTGTATTGTTTTGCTGAATTCAAGCATCTATAATAATTAAATGACAATACAATACCCATCTCTGACAGGACTAAACAAAAAAAGGGGGGATACGAACAGTACAGTTAGGATAAATATGTAGTACTTTGGCATAATTCTATGAGAAGAAAGATTTTCACTAGTAGTGTTTGGACAGAATATCTTGTCTGGTTCTTGTACTATGGATAACCACTAGGAAGATAACAATGTAAAAAGTATTCATTATTGAAACTGTACTATAGTTCAGCTTTAAAAAAAAAAAGTACACAGCTACATTCTCTTAATTCATTGAATAGAGGCATCTGCTCTAATAGTGTTTGTAAATAGAACATTATGTATGCACCTTGTACAACAAAAAGCACTACAAAAACAATATGCAATGTATTAATTTTGAATCTATTCTATTAATTTGATTTGAAACTGTCTCATTGCTATTTATTCTTCAATAAAACTATGGAAAATTAAAAAAAAAATTCACTCGTTTGTAACAATTCCTTTGTTTGTTGTTCAGTAAAATTCATGTTAATGTGTAAAAACCACCTCATAAACCAAGCTTCCATCTTGATTATATCCTATCACTTGAAAACCCCTTGAAATCTAGATTAGAATTCTGAGTTCGGGAAGTGTTTGGGGTTCGTGGCGGAAGCAGCGCGTGGGAGACCTCTCTTTCTTCCCAGACCCGGCCCTGCTCGCGGAGAGCAAGTGTCACACAGGAGTGCGGACACCTCAGCCTGCAGGCCACCTCCGTCTCAGCCCACCCAGTAGCATCAGCTCTTCTGCTCCCCTAGCAACAACCTGAGAAACAACCCTGGAAGATCTGGACCAGGACTCAGAGCCACTGCGTAGCGCTGCAGGGGCATCTGGAAGCCATGAGGCATCCCTAACCCTGCAAGGGCACAGGTGTGCCCTCATCTGAGGGCTGCGTCATTTGGCTTCCTCAACTCTGCTCAGCTCAGAGCATTTTACCTGCTTTCCCAGCAGGCCTCATTGCTTGGAACTCTTTTTTTTTTTTTTTTTTTTTTTTTTTTTTGGTGGAACCAGGGATTGAACTCAGGCCCTTGCAGTTGCTAGGACTGCACTTATTCCACTGAGCCATCTCCCCGGGCCCACTTGGAACTCTTATAATATTATTGGAAAATAAAAATTCATTAGCCCTCGAAAGATTGATTTTTTAACAGTGCTCTTCAAAAGCATAAATTAGCTGGGTGTGGTGGTACAGGTCTGTAATCCAGCACTTGGAAAGCAGAGGCAGAAGAACTGCTGTGAGTTTGAGACCAGCTTGGGTTATACAGTGAACTCAAGACCAGCCTGAACTACACAGCAAGACCCTGTCTCAAGAATAATAAAATAAAGACTGGGGAGATAGCTCAGCAGTCAAAACACCTGCCTGGCAAGCACAAGGCAATGGATTTGATTCCACAGTACTACATGTTGCGCCAGCTCTGAAACCAGTGCACATCTATAATACCAGCAGTGGGGAGGCTGACACAGAAGGATCATTATGAGTCTGAACCACATAGTGAGACCCTGTACCCATTAAAAAGTAAAATAAATAAAATAAAAAGCATAAATTATCTTTTACCTGAATATATAGTTTAAGTACTGCTGCTCGGTATCACTAAGCAATAAGAAAGAAAAATATGAGATGAAATAACAGAAGTAATTCTTAAATACATAGTCCTTATCCTCTACAGTAAACTCTATATAAATAAGTCACTGTTAGAAATTATCAATAAATACAGGAGGAGAGAATATTTCATATTCAAAATAGTTCTATGTTTTTAAAAAGCCAAGAATAAAGTTTAAGTTTCTTTTTCATTTCTACAAATTGTATTAAACTTATACATAATAACATCCTGGTTGGTTTTTCCACAGACACTGTGCTTATTCAGCATTCCACACACACTCTTGCCTGTGGCTGACTGCTTCCCATTGGCCACTTTCAAAGGACTGTCAATCTCAGGCCACTGGACTGGCTTCCAAAGTGACCACATTTAATCCATAGAAAAAGAGGCCAATTCGAATAAACCTGAGTCGCAGACAAAGTGTAGTTTCAAAAATCACATGGGACACATATGAAAGAATTATTTGCTGCTTATCTGAAACTCACATTTAACTGGGCATCTTGTATTTTAGGCAACTCTCTTGGTTTCTTCATGCAAAAACATTTTATTTAAAGAAAGCTTAGGCAGACACAGGAACTGGGGTACATTGAGATGATGATTGAGACTGGGCGTGGTGACACCCACCTGTAATCCCAGCACTTGGGAGGCTGAAAACAGGAGGATCACTATGAGTCCAATCTGTGTAGTGAGGCCCTATAGACCCTGCGCTAAATACATTTAAAAAAAGAAAAGAAAGAACAAGGGCATCCAGGTGCGGTGGCACACACCTATATTCCCAGGAGGACCTCAAATTCAAGCCCAATGGGCAATTCAGTGACTTAACAAGACCCGGCCTCAAAAAATTTTAAAAAGGTCTGGGTATATAGCTCAATGTAAAGGCCCTGGGTTCAAAATCCAATACTAAAAAAAATTTCAGCCTTAAGGAGTGAACATCATGGTTCTCCAGGTAGATGGCCTTTCCTCTGTAGGCCTTCAGGCAGCCCCAGCTCACACAGGCCAGCTTCAGGCCTGACCTCTCAGCCACAGCTCAGCAGTGCCACAATCATCTTTTTTCATCAACCTGAGCCATGGTGGCTCCAGTGACTGCTCAAAGTGAAGTCCTCCCAAGAATGGGCTAGAAACTGGGGAGACTCCTGAGTGTAAACTGAGACAAGTCCCTCTGAGTGAAGGGAGCCAGCTGGGCCCCCCAGCAGTGGCCACATGCAGGTCAAGACAATCTCCGATGGGTTGCTACCCTGCAGGAAGCGGCTGAGGCCCCAGGCACGAGTGGCTGGGGTAATCCCAGGACCATAGCACTGAGGTTGTGGCCAGGCCGGAAGTGGCCTAGCGCAAGAGCAGCGAGGTAGCTTAGACAGTGCCCACACCCCGCCACCACCAGGCCTGCAGTCACACAGACCTTACCCTTTCCCTTTGACAGCCAACCACCCCCAAGCATTAAAAACGTACCTTAAGGCGCTGGGGTTCTGGGCCTTCCGCACTATCCTATAAGCCCCTGCAAGGAAGCAGCACACGTCCTGCTGAAGAGCAGGCTGCCCTGGAAAGGGAGCAACCGACCCCTCTCTCCGGGCAGGCACACCCTTGGACACAGGACCATAGCACTGAGGGCTTAAGGCCACGAATCCAGTGGCCCTCCAGGACGAGGCCCGCAGAGGCTGGGCCAGGACAGACAGCCAGGGACAGCGGGTGGCTTCTGCCAACAGGACCTTCTCTCCTGGGAGTGAGCACCTGGCCAGAGGAATGCCGCGGTGAGCAGAGGGCCGACCTGCAGTAGCCAGGCAGTGTCGCGTCTTCCCTGAGACTATGGGCCAGACACACTTCTGTGTGATTCCAAGTGACGTCAGATGCTCCTCTAATTTCAACAACTACATTTTTAATTTGAGGGGACAGACTATCGAAAGGACGTTTTTGACATGACCTGGACACACTCCGTTCTATGAACAGGCTGGGGCAGGCTAACATCCACCATGGAAAAGAGGGAATTATGCTGGAAATGGGAACAGCTGAAGAAACGCTCCACAGCAGAAAAACCAACCCAGACAGCAACCGTTTTGTTTTAATGTTGCCACTTTGTTTTGGTTTTTCTACAGCTTAGCAGGTTACTACAAAGGGGATCTACACTAAGGACTAAATGACAAAACTCAATTACTTAGGTAATCATTCTTTTTAAACTTACCTACACAGAACAGGTGAATTACAGCCCAAAAATATCCTTCTGGATCAAACTGCAACGCAAGATTATAAGATCAGACCAGATGGGCGCGATCAGGGTGGTATGGCCGTAAACACAAGATTAAAAAGAGAAAAAGAAATGGATTTTTTTAAATGGCTGTATAGACAGACATGCAGGCTCCTTGCTGAGCCGAGCAAGGGCTCTGGACTCCCAGGCTCAGCCCCCAGGACCCCTCCCTGCCACCACACTGCATTCTACAACAGGGTAGACGCTAAGCAGGTGTTCAATTAAACCGAATCTCAGAATACTCGCAACCCCTCCATAACGTCGGCCTTGCTTCCCGTGGCTGATTCCTGCTTACTCTCCCAGATTTGGGTCCAGTAAATGGCTCTAGGTCACATCCTCAAATCCTCACTTTTTCTTCAGCTGGTGACCTTGAGGGCCTCCCTATTCTTCAGCGATGGAATGGAGATAATAATAGTTCAAATGGATCTCTGCCCTTAGAGTCTTGTGAGATTTTAAATAAAATAGGGCACTAAAGCACTGGCAGAGAGCCCAGCCCGCAGCAGGAGTCCTGCAATTGCTGGCTGCGCCTGCTTCCCCAGTCGCCCTGCACAGGCCCTGACCTGGGGTGACGATCTGCTGACTGGCCTGTCTGCTTCCTCCCCCTCATTCTAAATAGAGGCCAACTTATGCCAGCGCAAGGACTGATCTGTGTGCCCTCAGAGCCTGGCCTGGTGCCTGACACTCAGGTGACTTCAGGGTGCTGAGAGAGAAAGAGGGAGGGAGAAAAGGCCTGATCTGAACCCACAACCAGGGTGGGGAGGCTACTAGCCTCAGAAGGAGGCCCTCTTCCTAGGCATGGGGTAATAATGTGACCATCACGCCCTAGAAGAGGCCTCCACGAACCCAGGGAAAATGACAGGGGCTCAGGCCCAAGGCCGGCTACTGAACAGTAGGCCCAGGGTTGCCATGCAGGCAGGTCCCCAAGATGGCATGGAGTGCTTGCAGGGCACTCAGCCAGATGGGCAGGGCTGAGTGACCCCGAAGAGCCCGGAGAACTGTGTGTGCACAATGCGGCAGCCACCTCGTGCCCCAGGACTTACCTGGGGATCGTTGAAGGGAAGGCACCCCGCAGCAGCCAGGAGGAAGAGGGTACTGTGGAGAAGCAGATAAAAGGCTGCCTCACTTCCAACATCACAGCACGTCCCAGAGAAAGCCGGCACAGCAATGCCCGCGTGAGTCTGGAAGATGACCCCGCCTATTCGCTCTCTGAAACCCCAACTACGTACGCAGGGCGTTCTCAAGTGCTTTTCTCTCTCTGCTGCTTAGGAGCCTCATCCCAGGGCCACCCCATAAGCCCAGGCTGGCTTGAGGAACCAGGAGGTTTACCTGTGATGCTGAAAGTGAGGCAGCTACTGCTCAAAATACTACTGGAAAAGTGCTGGTCAATCACGTCACAATCATGCCAGTTAGAAAAACGAAAACACTTAAAATCTTTGCATGTCACCTTAAATGACCAAACTCAGTACTTCCAAGAGGGGACAGAGCCACATCACACCCTCCGGCCAGGATATGAGGACAAAACATCACACACACACACACACACACACACACACACACACACACACACACACAGGTTCCTGCCTACAGAGCCTAAATCAAATGGCAAGGAAATGCTGAGGCAGCCTGACTTAGGGACAGTGTACAAAGGGACAGGTCCTTGCTCATCAAAATGTGAAGGCAGCTGGGCACAGTAGTACACACCTGGAATCCCAGCATTGGGAAGGCTGAGGCAGGAAGATCATAGTGAATTCAAGACCAGTCTGAGCTACAAAGTGAATTTAAGGCCAGCCTGAATTGCATAGCAAGTCCCTGTCTCAAAGACAAATAAACAAACAAACAAACAAATAAAATACACACACTGAAACATTTGCAGATTCAGGGGACGAGGTGGCCGAGTGGTTAAGGCGATGGACTGCTAATCCATTGTGCTCTGCACACGTGGGTTCGTATCCCATCCTCGTGGGCACGAGAGATATTTTGTCTCAAGTTTATAAATGAAACATTTGCAGATTCAATGCTGGGTGCTGCACATCTGCTTCAAGGTCCTACCAAAGAGAACCAGTGTGTGTGAATCCCTAAGTAAAAACCTGCAGAGGATGAGAGACAAGCTTCTGGACTTCACTGTTCTATATGTGTCTACTTCTATGTGCTTGTAGTTTCCACATACAGTGTTTTCAAAAAATTTCTGCCCAAAGAAGGAAAGTGTTTTGCCAACTGCAACAGTCTTAGAAAGCTCCACTCATATTACCAAGCCCCTGTGGAGCTGGCTCAGTAGGTGCTGGTGTTCAGCAGCCCTCTTCTGGTGTTTGGTATAGGAAAGGTGTGGCCTCTAGCTCCCCATCACTCTCTACTTCTCAGCAAAGGCGCCTGAAAGCACAAGCCCTAACCACCTCTTGTCTGTTCCCTTCCCGTTTCATAAGCACAGGGCCACGTGCAGTGTCCGCCCATTGCCAGCTGCTCACGGGCAGGATGGGTAGCCAAGCATGCACTCACCTTCAGGGGATGCTGTCTTGTGCCCTGTCACACAGTCCACACTCCGTGATAGAGACCAGCTCAGCAGGCTGGGCGAACAAGGGGACTGACACAGGGGCCTCCGGAGGGTGGGCAGGAGCCTCTCGGCCCGACCGCCCCACCTCCACCCACATGCACAGCCCAGAAGCAAACACACCTGAGTGGGGTGAGCAGGCCAGACTCAGGGGCTCCCTCAGGGCTGCACACCAACTGGCAGGGACCAGGTGAGAAGAAGGGAGACTGTGACTGGTCCAGCGCACCTGAGCATAAGGTGCCTGGAACACAGGGTGATCCCCACACAGGGGATGAGCACAGGCCCCCACTGGCAGGCGGCCCCATGGGGTGGGGCGCCCAGGGTTGGGCCTATTTCCACACACCTGAGCAGCACCTGCTGCCCTGTGGAATCTCAGGATTCACTGCCGCTTTCACACCTGTAAATCCCCTTCAGAACAGGGAGAGGAGTCTAGGGGGTTGGCTTTATATATTTTTTCCTTTCAAATTGCAGTTTGTGGGAATGGAGATACAGCTCAGTGACACAGGGCCTGCCTAGCAGGTGTTCAATTCCAGGTAGCCCCCCCAAAAAAATACTCACATACACAAATTATGGCTTGTAATAAAGGCCAAGAAAGGGGAGAGAACTGGACAAAAGCTCAGAAATATCTGAAACCAGGGCTGGGGAGATATCCTGGCAGTCTAAGCACCTGCCTCATAAGCCCAAGGACCCAGGTTCAATCCCTGGTACTGCGTGCCCTGCGGCCATGGTGATGCATTCCTGTAATACCAGCGCTGGGGAGGCTGAGACAGGAAGATCACCACAAGTCTGAGCTTTGTAGCAAGACCCCATGCAAATAAATAAATAAATTTTTAAAATGATGTAAAAAAAAATCTGAAACCAAAATCCCAAATCTGAATACGAAAGCACTCTGCTGGCTCTCTGTCTACACCCCTGCATAGCTTTGGTGGTACACAGAAGCAGGAAGTGCAAGAGAGGGCAAGTCATGGGGTGGGAGAGGAGGCAGTGGCAGAGGGACTGCATGAGAACCCAGGGTCATGCTTCATCAGGGAAACTGAACTTCAGGGCACAAAGAGACCCAGCAACACTGACCAGCTTGGCACACGACTGTGACCCCGGCACGCAGGAGGCTGAGGCAGGGGGGCTGCTGCAAGTTCAAGACCAGCCTGGGCTACACAGTGAGTTCAAGGCCAGGCTGAACTGAGGAGCAAGACCCTGTCTCAAAACAACAACCACCAGAACCACTGCCTACGGTCAGTGCTGTGTCCTGGGCCTCACAGTATGTTTGCTACCAAGGAGCCTGATATACTGCCAAGCTTTTTTTTTTCAATTTTGTTTCCATGTTTTCATTTTTATTCTTCATCAGTGTTGTGCAACTATTAGGGAAGTTTGGGGACGTCAACAGCTGAAATCTAGCACAGGTTGGTTTTATTTGTTTTCTCTTTAAGAGTAAGATATTGCAGAAAAAAGAATAAATTCTCTTTTCCCTCTATAAAGAATAATAATTTCAAAATAAAACGCAAAGCTGCATAGTGATTATAACAAAATACTCCCAGAACGGGTATTTTCAACAGCTACTATCCAAATGAGATCAAGTTGAAACTTGCATTTCAGAGGCCTGAAATGCAAGTTTTGTTTTTTTTTTTTTTTTTTAAAAACTTACCTGCAGATCTTTACCAAAGATACTTTCTGTATGAAAAAAAAACAGAACAGCATAAATTAGTCTTCAAAAACACTTTTCCCATATTTAAATAATACCTAGCAATTATTTCCTCCTTCAACGTTAAGTATTACTTTTCAGGATGCATCATCAATTTAAAATTTGCTGTTAATACTGTTTGGACAGGATATCATGTGTGCATCTTGTACGATGAATAACTACTGTGAAGACAACAATATGCAATGTATTAATTATTATAACTGTCCTGCTAACCTGTTTTGAAACTGTTTCATTGCTATTTGTTTCTCAATAAAATTAATGAAAAAAAAAAACACTTTTCCCCCCTTGCAAGAAAGCATTTAGGTTAAGAGCCAAATAAGTCTCAAGAAAACGTATTAATCTCGGCCTGCAGAGCCACAGCACGTGTGCTTTCTCACGTGGCCGAGCAGGGAGTCTCCCTGGCGTGTGGTCACCATCACATCGACGTCTGCTCGTGAAAACCAGACAGCACCAAGCCAGCCTTCCAGTCTCCCACCCCGAGCAATGTGACGTGTGGTATCGGAAGGCAGGCTAAGCACCAGCTCAATTTCCATTTCTTCATTTTCATTTATTCATTCACCCTCTTTTACTTTAGCAGACAGAGCCTTGCTTTGTGATTCAGGCTGCCTTTAAACTCACTTCGTAGTCTGGCCTGGCGCAAACTCACAATCTTCCTGCCTCAGCCTTCTCAGTGCCAGAATTACAGGCACATGCCACCATTCCTGGCCCTCATTTATCAATTTTTGAGACAGCCTTCCTGTCTTGCCCAGGCTGACTTCAGACTTCCAGATCAAGTGATCCTCCTGCTTCAGCCTCCCAAGTAGCTGAAACTATATAAGGATGTACATCCTGGCTGGCCCCAGGCCTACGCTTTTCAATATTCCTTTTATTAATTCATTTCTAACTGTAAGTTATCATTAAACAGAAAAGAAGAGAAAGGATATTTTACCCCAAGCCTAGAAAGGAAGGAGGGAAGGAAGGAAGGAAGGAAGGAAGGAAGGAAGGGCAGATTGGAGGAATATAAACTTGGTGTTTGGCTTTTTGTCTTTGGCTTTCTGTGGCTGGCCCAGCCTCCAGGCAGGACTGAGGCGGCATGTAATCCCTGTGCACTTGCCTAAGCTGCCTAAGCAGACGCTTTAGACTACTGAGCCACCTCATGGGGCTCTACAAACTTAGTATTTAAAACTCCCTGAGATAAATTCTAGCTTAGCCCCAGTCCTTACAAACCCCTGCCCAAGCCTTAGCCGGCTAAGGGAATGAACCCTTCCAAGAGAGGAAGCAAGTCCTAGCAGGCTCTGGTGTACTCGTTCTACCGTTGACAGAGGAGATGTAGGGTAGTGTGACAGACTCACTCTGCTCATTTCTGAGCTTATTTTACTCCTTGGCGACAAACACTGTTGGACACAAGTTCAAATGAGTTGTGACATAAACATACTTTTTAGAAGTGAAGAGTTGACAAGAGAACCAACCCCAGCCTTCATGTATTACTCAGTAATCAGGTTTCTGCTACCTTAATAAACTCTGTGCTAAACCATGGTCTGCAGTTCTGCCACCCCTCCCCACCTCCCATCTGGGTGACCTCGGCTCCAGTCCCACCCCCACCCTAAGGAAAGAGTTAACCCCTGAGTGCAGAGAGAGAGAAACAAACCAAGACTGCACCACTGCCTGTTATGGTAAAATGTGGGACTAACATTCTGGGCCACATGCAAGGGAAATCCAGACAAGATAGAGGAAGAGCAGGAATAGAGAGGGAGGAGACTGCAGGGATGTCCCCACTGTGGGCCCACACCACAGCGTCATGCCCAGCCAGGGCCTCCCACACTGCAGCTTCCTTCTGATTATTTTTTAGACTCGCTGGACTGAGAGGGCTCAGACCCTGAGATGCAGAGAACGAGAATAAGCCGTGGTGGGACCCTTTCAAAAAAGTCCCTCCCCATCCTAGGTGGATCAGCACAGATCTCGCCCCCGGGGACACCATCCCACTCCATCCAAGCAGTCCTCAGGTGGTCACCCCCTGGCTACCCACACCCTGTTCAGCCCATATGACAAACTCCAAGAGTCACAGCTCAGACTAGCAGCTCCGTAAGGGTCATCAATGTCTCCTCTATGCCTGCAGCCACTCGGTGGACACGTAATCAATGGTGGGCACAGTGAACTAACACATCTACAGGGCAGGCAAATTCCACAAGCCACACACCGGCTCTGAGTGGAGTTGTGGGTGTGGTGCACACATGCACATGTATGTGTGTGCCTATGTATGTGTATGTGCACACACAAGAGGAACAGAGCGGGTGCTGAAAATGGACTACAGGCTTCAGACTGAGTTGATTTCTATTATCTGAAGCAAGGTCATGAAGAGGTCCACCTTGAACAATTTATTATATGTGTAGTAAAATCTACATGTAACAGAAACACAAGCTCCCTGCAGGCTGGATAGGCATAAGTGGGGATGGGATCATGTGGTCAGAGGTCCTGGGCAGGGCATCCAGAAGGTAAGCCACACCTCTGGACTGCCCCTGGTACCTCCAGACCAGGCAGAGATGCTGAGATGCACGAGCTCGGGCAGCACATGGGTTCTCGCCTGTGAGAACCCCAAAGATATGTGAATAACAAGCAAAATACAAGCCCGACTCCAGAAAACAGAGGGAAGAGGACCAAGGGGCGGGGGCAGGAAAGAGGGTGAATAAAGCCTTAAGATGTGTTGTGCACACGCGCCAACTCCCAGAAAGGCAGGTGATCCTTACCGACTGAGTAAAGAAATGAGACTTGAGAACAAAGAACATATCCTAGCAGTCTTCACTGCAGGGCAGATCTGAATGGCATGCTGCCTCCATGTCTGGGAGCAGTGGCTGCCCTGGGTGGAACACCGGCAGGAATAAGGGATTCTGACAGAGGTTAATCCGGATGGATCCAGGGTGTGTGCAAAGACATCTGTATTCGTGTACAGAAACATGTGTGCAGAGGGATTCAGATATAGAAAAGCATGCTGGGTGCGTGGCACATGCTTGCAATCCCAGCACTCAGGAGGCTGACACAGGAGGATCACTTTGAGGCCAGTCTGGGCTACACAGTGAGTTCAAGACCACCCTGAGAAGAGAAGAGAAGAGAAGAGAAGAGAAGAGAAGAGAAGAGAAGAGAAGAGAAGAGAAGAGAAGAGAAGAGAAGAGAAGAGAAGAGCTTGCGACAGACAGATGTGGCCAGCCTGACACTCCCCAGGCCTGCAGCACATCCTTCTGCCTCCCAGTGCAGCCCAGCCCAGCCTGGAGTTGTAGAGTTGTGTTTACCAACATCAAGAGTTCCCACCAGTCTGGTCAACCAACCAACATCAAAATGGACCCCTGAAATCGGTGTCCACATCTGGCAGTCTCAGCTGTAGGGTGGTGGGAGGAAAAGACCCTCACTGGGACATAAAAAGAGAAATACGTCTCTGAAATTTAAAGCAGGGAAGTGAAACCAGCATTCTGAGCGCCTTTACCTCTTTCCGAAAACACTTCCGGTGCCCGCAGATGATGACCTCAGCTGCATTGTGCAGAATGAGAAACACAGGCACGGTCTGAAGAAAACAGAAAAACATGCGTGAAAACACTTCTCCAATCCCGTGGCTCCCCTACCGTCAGCTTCCGTTTAAACATAAGGACCAGGGGGAACTTCGGGACTCAGACATACTCACTCCTGCAAAGACCTTTCTAGATGGGTGGGCACTCTCTGAAGTAGTGCTTTTCTTGGAAGGGGGACATCAAGGCTCTGTCCTATGTGTTTTCCCATCCGCAGACACTTATCAGGCACCTCAGGGGTGACCTGCACAGTGCCAGGGCCGGGGATGCTTCTGTGAGGCGGAAGTGCCCAGGAGCCAGCAGGGCTCAGACCACCCATGGAGAACCCACCTGTGTGGAGGTGGTGCCAAAGCCTGGGGAAAGGCGGAAGGTGAACTAAACACAGAGCAGCAAGTGTCCCAGGCAGGGGGCCCTGAGAGAGCAAGGAAGGGGAGGAAGTTATGGATGGAATGCAGCAAGGAAGGGGGACAGCAGGAAGCCAGAGTCAGAGCTGCAGGAGCCACTGAGGGCACTGAGGCCAACCAGGACCTGAGAGCACAGAGGAGGCAGAACGGCCTCCTAGGGACGTCATGGGCCAGAAATGGCTCCCACAGAGGCCATGGCCTAGCCCCTGAGGCCTGTGCAGGTCAGGATACCTTATATGGAGAATCACCATTGCACACGTGAGCTTTGAAGGGAGGGTCTCATGTGGGGAAATGATTCCAATTGTCTCGGGCCCTAAACACAATCTCGGATCCTTATAACAGAGAGCCAGAGACTGAAGCAATGTGGCCATGAGCCACAGACTGCCAGCCACTGAGCCTCAGGCAGCCAGAACTTGGAGGAATGCATCTCTATGACTGTTAGCCACCCAAGAACTTGGTCATTTGTTGCAGGGGTCACAGGAAACACAGTAAGTGATGAGATGGTGGCTTGAACTTTGCAGCAGATGTGACAATGGAGAAAAGTAGTCACTTTCATGAAATATTTCAGAACTGGGAGGAAGGTAAACATAACAGATAACTGAGATCAACTTTGCACCAAAAAAAGGAAAAGATTCCCCAAAATGGGACACTCAATGTGTCCCATAGGTGGTAGGATGTGACGACCGTGCTGCCCACTCCTCATGAGCTCGAGCAGTGGTCTATCCTGATGTGACAGGTAATCTGGGATGGTGATGGAGGTTATGGGGCAAGGAATTCTTTTAGCATCTCCGTTGCTGATGCCAGGCATGGTGGCGCATGCCAGTAATCCCAGCTGCTCAGGTGGCTGAGTCAAGAGGATCACAAGTTTAAGTCAAGCTAGGAAATTTAGTGACCAGCTCAAAATAAAAGTAAAAACTTAAGCTGGGCGTGGTGGCACACACTTGTAATCCCAGTATTCAGGAGGCTAAGGCTGGAGGATCGCCACAATTTTGCAGTCATCTGGGGCTATGCCTTCAATGCCAGCCTGTTGTTTTGACAGACACCATCTCAAAAAAAAATAAAAGGGTTGAAGGTGTAGTACACAAGAAGCACTAAACTAGCACACACAAGGCCCTGGACTGCATTCCCTAGTACTACAAAGGGGGGGGGCTTGGCTCAGAGCAAGGGTTCCCGTCAGCTTGGGCCCCAGGTCACAGCTCCTCCCTCTGCTGGTGGGGCCAGGCATGTGCCCTCACTGTGGTTCCCTCACCGTGGTTCCCTCACCAAGGATGGGGACAGCAACATTACCAGCTCTGGCTACTGGGTGAAAGGACAGAAGCTGGGATGAGGGCAGTGCCCTCAGGACCTGGCCCAGAGGAATCAGCCCTTATCTGGCAGCCTGGGCTCTCCTGTTGGCCAGGACCACCCTGGGGAGATGCTATAGTTTAGAGGACCTACTAGGGATTAGGGTAGATTTATCTATTTGTTTATTTATTTAGGGACTGGGGACTGAACCCAGGGCTTTTGCTCTGAGCTCCATTCCCAGCACTTTTTATTTTTTTAAATTCTGAAACAGAGTCTCACTAAATCACTAAATTGCCCAGCCTGGCCACTTAGAGCAAACTTGCAATCCTCCAGCCTCAGCCTCCCAGGACTGAAACTACAGGCCTGTACCACCACACCTCGCTGGGTTTGTTCATTATCTTCATGGATAAAATGTATCTTTACTTTGTTTTTTATAGGTCTTTCTTTTTTGTTTTGTTTTGTGGAACCAGGGATTGAACTCAGGCCCTTGTGCTTGCCAGGGAAGCACTTATTCCACTGAGCCACCTCCCCGGCCCTTTACTTTGTTTTTTAAACTTGTAAAACTTCTCAGCTCTGCTATTTCAACCCTATTCCACCTGGCACTGTTTTCTTTCTGAATTCTTGTGGTATGTTTTTCTTGTGTTTTCTTAAAAAATATTTTCTGCCTTTATCTTTCACCAACAGTTTGGTCTGGACTGGAAGTGCGGCTTGGTGATACAGCACTTAATTAGCCTATGGCCGGGTTTGATCTCCTGCACCAAAAAAATCAACTCATTTATTTTAGCTCTTCTACAATCAAACTTATTTAGTCTTTTTTACTTACCTCCTATTCTTATTTTGAAGTTCCCTTTTTTAAATGTATTTTTAGTACAGGGTCTCCAGGGTTTCACTACACAGATGAGACTTGTAGTGATCCTCCTGTTTTCAGCCTCCCAAGGGCTGGGATCACAGGTGCGTGCCACCACGCCCAGTCTCAGTCACCATCTCAGCACACTCTGGGCGGGGCTGGACGGCACACAAGGGATTGAGCCCTGGTCCGTACATCTGCCTAAGCAGGCACTTTAGTCTGCTGAGCACTCTGGGGGGCCCTTAAGTTCATTTTTAAACATTTTATTGTATAGTCCAAGCTGGTCTTGACTTTTTGGGGATTCTCCTGCCTCGGGCTCCCAAGTGCTAAAGTTAGGGGTGTATACCACCATGCCTGACTCTGTCCTTTTTATCTGGAAGTTTTTATTTTCATATTGTATAAGACTATTAAGGAGGAAAGATCTGCTTTTATTTATCTTTTGGTGCCAGGGTCTGAACTTGGGACCTGGTGCTTGCCATGCAGGCATTTATGCCTCTGAGCTATCTCACGGGTCAGTCGGCTGGTCGGCCGGTTGGTTGATCGGCCCGTCAGTTGGTCGCTCTCTCTCTCTCTCTCTCTCTCTCTAAGGTCTCACTATGTAATACAAGCTGACCTTAATTCTCATATATAGCCCGGGCTGACCTTAAACTCATGGTGATCCTCCTGCATCAGCCTCTCAAGTGCTGGGGTTACAGGTGTGCACCACCACACCTGGTAGAGATATCTTTAAAGGTGGCTTCTTTTACCATGCCCTGGCTTGGCAGTCAGGTCCGGGTCTTCTGGTTCTTGCTGTCCTTGGCTCAAGGGGACAGGTGGTCTGGGACAACTGAGTCCAGCAGTGCATGAAAGTAAGTATGAGAGGGTGACCTGGAGCTTATCAAATTACAACTTAATTAAAATGGCTTTCACCTCACTGGCCATAAACTCAGTAATGAGATCAGATTCAGGGCTGAGGCCAGAGAGCTCTAAAACCTCAGGCTTCCAGGAGGCTGAGTGTGTCCACCTGATGGGCTGTGGACAGTTTTCTCATCTTCCTAAAACCCGCCTGCCTACATTCTGGAAGAGAAGCTACCTGTACACGTAAAACTGATCTGAGGGCACACGTAACAGTAGTTATCAACATGTTAAACATGGTGCCAATCAATTGGCATTCTTGTAAGGCTCCTCTCAACAGCTCTATTAGATGCTAGTACTCTGATTTTACAGAAAAAAAAGAAAACTGAGGCCTTGAGAGACCAGGGAATTTGCGGAGTGCCTGTGGCTGGCTCCAGTCCAGGTCCACCTGCAAAGCCCATCCTCCGTAGCTTTTTTTTTTGAGACAGAGTCTCACTGTGTAGTTCAAGCCGACCTTTAATCACCATGTACCCCAAGCTGGCCTCAAACTCACAGCAATCCTCCTGCTTCACCTTCCTAGCTGCTGGGAATACAGGTGTGCACCACCATGCCCACCCAGCAAGTATATCTTTCTGAACCTCCGACTGTCCAAAATTCAAAGTGGGTGGTGCAATGCCGCTGGGGTCTCTATCTGCATTTCCCCCAAAGCCTCACAGGCGCAGATGGGATTTTCAGATGGTGGTGGGCCTGTGGGGGCTCAGTGCTGACTTGGGCTGGGAGGCAGGGTCTGGCTGGAAAAGGTGGTCACTGGGCCGACACCCAGAAAGCTTTGTCTCACTCTGGGAGACTCGTGGCTCCCAGCATCCCAGCCAGGCAGTGAGCCGCTGCTCACAATCCCCTGCTGACCATGGACTAATGCCACGGCAACCATGAGCCAATCCTTTCCTCATTGGTTTTCTCCTTCTCCTTCTTCTTCATGATCCTCCTGTTTTCAGCCTCCCAGCACTGGGATTGCAGGCATATGCCACCATGCCCACACTTGGCCACTGGCTCAGGCTGCCTGGGGGCAGGGCTGGCACAGCTTGTGGTGCCTGGGATCAAGCCCCAGTCCCAGCACTTGCCTAAGCAGGTGCTTAGTCTGCTGAGCTGTCTCGCTGGCCCTCCTTCTTTAACTTGTGAGTACTTTGTCCCAGAGCTGAGGAAGTGACTGAGACAGTCCCTAATGCTGGCGAGCGGCTTGTTCCACGAGAAAACCGGTGGAGTCTACTATGGATAAATCCTAAATAGAGCCTATGCCATTTGTGTGCACAAAGAAGCTAGCAGGTGATGGTCATGGCCACTGGTGCAGGGATGGCTGAGACCCCTGGAGGGTAACACACGGCAAGGCAGGAACTGAACCCTCGAGCTCACAGCTAAGCAGTCAGCACTCAGGCTGGGGAACGACGCTGGTGTGGCCTTCCTCCTGGCTCTGCTCCGGCCCTCACTTCCCCAGACAGTGATGCAAGCAGTTCTGTGCCTCCACTCTGCTTCCTGATCTCTGAGGCAGCCAACTGAGGACAGAGGGACCTGAAACCTGGAGCCAAAGCAAGCCTCTCCTCCTCTCACTGGTGGGTACCAGACATCTTGTCTCAGAGCAGAAACCCGGCCAATACAGTCAGTCCACAATTGATCAGCTCCATTTACCTGCCTGTTTAGAGATCTGTCATAAACAACATTAAGAACTGGGTATTGTGGTGCATGCCTGTGATCCCAGCACTCAGGAGGCTGAGGCAGGAGGATCACTACAAGTAGGAATTGCATAAAAAGACCCTGTATTAAATCAACTGACCGACCAACTGACCAATCTGGCCACACAGCCAAACTCTGTCTCAAAGGACAACAGTATTTAAAAAAAAGCTAGTATCAAGCTAGTTTAACTTTCCCTGGTATTTCCACAGCCTGCAACTGCACAAATCCCAGCGTGAGCTACATGACACCTGCTCAGGAGACCCAGAGTGCCTGGATCTTCCAAACATCTGCCTTCTGCCATCCTCATGGAACTAGGTTCGGCACAACTTGCCTTTCGCCCCACATTGTTTAGCACAAGATGGGTTTCATTTGGGCCACTTATACAGTACAGGCATAGTTTAACCAACCCTTCCATTGCTATCCCTGCCATCCCCAGCTTTTATAGGCTTGGGGGGCTAGGAGAGGGGTCAATGAACAGGATGTACTTTTTTTTTTCAGGACTTCCTTTTGTTAAATTTAAAAACTTCTGAGAAATGGCAATAACAATAGAAGACATACTGAGTCCTTATGATGGGCCGACACCATTTCTACCATTTAACCTTCACAGTAACTATGAGACAGACACTACTAACATCCTGCTATGGTCTGTGTCTAGTTGTCCCCACAAAGCCTCATGTAAGTTGTGGGGCAGATGCACCTGGAGGAGCAACCAGTGGCTTGAGGGGCAGAACCAGAGGACCAGGGCGGGGCCAGAGGGGCAGGACAGAGAGGCACAAACCGTTAAACTGGCTAGCCTGTGCTTTCTCAGAGATGTGGCAAGGGTCATCCTGGACACGGCAGCACCCCAGCCTCTCCTCCAGACCCTGTAGAGTGGGGGCAGAGTCGAACCCTCCGGTGACTGAGCTAAATAAATCTTTCCTTCCCTCATTTTGAGGGTCAGGTATTTGTCCCAGCAATGACAGAACTAAGTAACTAAGACACACCCCCATTAGAGATGAGAAAACTGAGGATGTGCTCTCGTTCTTTTTCTAATTTGCTTTTCTTTTTCAGTTACAGCACTTTTATTTCTTCAATTATTTTTAATTACCTAACTCTATTGGTACAACTTAGATATATATAACGGTCGCGCTGATCATAGGGACTTGGTTCCTAAGAGGTGCATCTTCTTCTATTTCCCTCCCCTCCCTCCCTCCCTCCTGTCACCTTCCTTTCCTCTTATTTACAAAAGCTTTGCTTCCATATTTCCTTGTTTCTTTTTCTTTTCCCTTCCTTCTGTTCCCACTCCCACCTCCTGGTGAACTCTTCCCATTTAAATATTTTCTTCCTATTTCTATCATACATTTTGGTCCTTATTTATATTTTCAGTTTCTCATACCAAGCAACAATTTGACATTTGCACATGTATATCTGACTGATTTCACTTAAGAATATGATCTCAAGGTGTATCTGTTTACCTAGGAATGTCTCAAGATTACCCTTCTTCATGGCTGGAGAGTACTCCCTTGCCCAAATGGCCATCAGCTGATAAGTGGATAAAGATGCAGAGATCTTTTTAATCTGCACTCTGGGGGCAGGGCCGGCATGGCATGTGGGACCTGGAATCAAACCTGGGTCCCTATGCTTGCCAAAGCAGGCACTTAGCCCACTGGGCTATCTCGCTGGCCCCTAACTGCTTCTTAACTGAAACCACATTTAGGCAATGTAGATGACCTGATGCCAAAGAGAACAGGAAAACAAGTTTACTCTTCTATGCCAGTGATGGCTAACCTTCTAGAGCTTTCAATAATGAGAAGCAGGGTAATAATAAGCTTCTCTTCTAAAGGGTTAACAACCTAAGTTTGCAAACCAAAAATCAGAAAAAATAGAAGGACTGCAAAGACAGCCAGCATTTTGACCATAACCTTTAAGGTCAATGAAGACTCAGGACATAGGAGAACCTATACTGTAACATCATGGAACTCAGTTGTGTCCCAAATTTTTTGATCAAGGAGACTATAGGGCCACAGAGGAAAGTGATAAGTGTGCCTAAGGAGAGTCACATGGAGAGAAAACATTCTCTCAGGCTTCCACAGAGAGCAAATTGGTCAAGCAATGGCCATGACTCATCCACAAGGCTGACACTGACAAAGGATCTACAAAGTGAGGTGCAGGGTCTCAGGACAAATACTGAGGGTACCTGACTGACTTTATCAGATGCAAAGGTTACATTTCTTGTTATATAGGTCTTGCTTTATCTTGGTCTTAACCATCCAGCAGCAGAAAAGTATAAAAATGAGTTAAAGTAAAGCCATATTAATATGCTGAGCTGTGAAAGGCTCAAGTCAACAACTTCTGTGGATAACCCACTGCTATTGTGGACTGCTAGACTGTGTTGGATTGTTTTGCTGAATTCACGCACCTATAGTATTTAGATACCAATGGAATACCCATTTCTGACAGGACTAAACAAAAACAGGGGCTACAAAGGAAGGACCATTTCGTATCTGTATATGCAGACTAAGATAGATACTTAGCTACTTTTGCTTAATTCAATGAGAAGATTTGTACTAATGGTTTTTGGACAGGATATCCTGGCTGCATCTCATACTATGGATAACCACTAAGAAGATAACAATGTACAATGTATCAATTATTGAAACTGTCCTTTAATCAGTTTTAGAAAAAAAAAATAAGAAGCATCCAGCAGTGGGATGCTTGCCATAGGCCCGCCACCACTGTAGACTGTCAAGACCCTAGGAAGATTTCAACAATGACAGATCCTGCATCTTCCATCAGGAAAAAGGCCCAACATGGACCACCAGACCCTAAGGCATCACTGATACCACCAGCAGAAACATGACTGACTAGTCCCCTCTATATTGCAAAAGGCTAATGCCTTTTATGACTTAGGAACATAATTAACAGCCCATTTTCCCTTTACAGTACACTCCCTGAGATCTGGCACTTCATTCACGTACCAGTGAACTTCTTTTCCTGGCTCTCAAGAGAAACCCATTAGTCACTATGACTTGTACTCACGCCCTCGTGCCTGCGTTTCCCAGAAGGGAGTTTGGAAGGCTCCACTGTTACCTGTCAGATGCTGGAAGCCACTTGAAGCAGTGTGGCCTGCAAACCCCGGCCCCACCCACAGAAAGGCCCGTGGCCCCTGCTAGGTGCGGCTCACTCTGAGTCACACACATGTCCTACAACAACTCTGCCTATTAATTTTTGTAAAAGAACAGTTTTTTTTTTTTTTTTTGTCTTTTTTGAGACAGGGTCTCACTATGCAGCTCAGGCTGGCCTTAAGCTCACTTTGAGCTCAGGCTGGTCTTGAACTCACAATCCTCCTGCCTCAGCCTCCCAGTGCTGGGATTACAGGCATGCACCACCATGCCCAGCTCTCTTTTCTCTCTTTGAGTGATTTTCAAACATGTAGGTTTGCCCTGAATCTGTGTTCAGGCCCTCATCACAGAAAGCAGCCTCGGGAACTGCTGGCTGTTACCTGTAAAATCAGTCATGAAGCAAGCTAATGTTAGAAGCTCCTCTGCACACACCAGTGGTCAGATGACCAGTCTGGTGCTTACCCCAGGAACTGAGACTCCAACGCACTAAGGCCCCTGGATTTTATGTTGCTGCTGTTTGCTACAAGGGTGATGTTGAGCACCTGTCCTCTGGAGATCCCAAGTCTAACCTACATGAGGACCGTGGAAAACTTCTGTGCAGGCTGACAACCACCAAGAGCTTTGCTTTTCTCTAGCAATGGTTCTGCTCTAATCTCCCAAACACTAAGTCTTGAAAATTTTTATTGTGCTGCAGAAAGTGGAGAACCAAATTCGAGGCCCAGCTGTATTTATGTTGTGGCTTGGATCTAGTTGTTGCCCCAAAGCCATGTGGTCAAGGGTGGGGCTTTTGGGAGGTGGCTGGATCGAGGGCCTGTGAACGTGGATTAGGGTGTGATCCTGGGATAAAGGTACTAGATTAGTCCACTAATTGGTTTATCATAGTTACGGGAGTAAAAGAAAGCCCCAAAGCCCTACCTGAGTGTGGATGGCACCACCAAAAGATTTGTAGCCCGGATGGACAGATTAAAAGGGAAAGGGAAGGAAAGCTGGCTGCTGCTTGCTGCCTTCTCCCTGCCCTGCTATGGATGGTTTCTCCCTCTGCCTTGCCACACTCCCTTAGAACTATCAGCTGAAACCTCTACAAACTGCCAGCTGAAATAAACCTTTCATCTTTTGAGTGCCACATATTTTGTACCAGTAATGAGAAAGTAACCAACACAGAGATGCTACAATATAAATTTCTATGTGCTAAATCTCAATGGTCTGATCTGCTCTTAACTAGTATTTCTTCTAAAATTCTGTTCATAAAAATACTGATCTTGTTTTAATCATAATTATTTTGCAAGCTCTCATGCATCCTTTGCAGACATGGTGAGGTGTCTGAAAATACACGTGTAAATATGAATATTCAGACAGTGATTTGCATGAAATATTTTAAGTGTTTATTTATATTACCCTTCATTATTCTGCTGTGAGGTGGCCGACTTGTCCAGGGCTGAGGAGTGGACCCTCTCTCCAAGGCATCTCCAGTGCAACCTCACGGTCATCTCTGTCCTACACGCATCATATTAAGTAGTTGACTGCTAGGAGCCTTGTACAAAAAATAGGTATCGCAAAACACCTGAAGCTCCGGCAGCTCAGCAAATGCAAGTCTTAGAGACAGGCACAGAAATAGAAAAGATTTCACAGGGCGCTAACTCTCCAGGCAAACACACAATAGTGGGCAGACTTGCCTGGCCTCAGTGAAGAGCTGTTTTTCTTGTACTTTTACCCAAGATGAAGCCAGAAGAGATAATGAAAATCTTGAAAAGGGTTCATTGTACAGCTGCCCAGCCAACATTGTAAAAAGTAACCTTTGAGGTAGACTTTGGTCATCCTGATAACAAACAATGGAAGAGGAGCGCGGCCTGCTCCAGGGAGCCATGACAGGAAGGATGGGGCAGAGTCCTCAGCGTCCATCGCTGTTGACATTCTTTTCCTCAGTGGACCCACGTTCCTTTATGCAATACTGGAACCACACAGCGAGAAGCCCCCAGGTTCAGCTTGGCTGACTGAGGAATGCTTTCCACACAGGTTTACTTACCAGCACATTCCTGGCTTGTGTCCATCCACAATGTGTTTTGTGAATGCTGTGCTCGTGGAGAAGGGAAACCATACAATTTAGGAAGGACCAAGCAAAGAGCCCAGAGGGAAAAGCAACTGCGGCCCTGTCAAGGGGGCTCTGCAGAGGACCTGACCCTAGCCTTCTCTACTCAAGAACAGGGGATGGCTGGAACAGCAGCTCTGGGTAGCTGCTGCAAGCAGGCCATTGGTGGGCATGGGCACATCTGCCCTCAACACTGGCTGAGGCAACCCTGTCTTGCTAGGAAGGCCTCCACTCAGGAACTTATGTCAATCAGAGATCCAGGACTCCGAAAAATAAAATTGTTCCCAACCCTTGAGCCTGGGACCAATCAGAAAATGTTATCTTCAATTCTTCTGCCATAGATCAAGCAGGATTTTCATAGGATGGCCGAGATCTGAGAAATGGGAGACAAAAAGACATTGGCCATTAATCTGTGGCCACTGTGCTCCTCTTCCTCAGAGGCCCACTCACGCTGTGGTGCATACTTATTTTCTTCCCTTTAATAAATATAAAACCTCACAACACTTTGCACCTGCCTTGTCCCATTCTGTGTTCAGGATGACGGATACCTGGAAACAATCTCTAGGTACCCACAGCCCCCAGACTCTGGCTAACTGTACCATCCAAGGTCCAGCCCTCACACTGTGTGTGTGTGTGTGTGTGTGTGTGTGTGTGTGCACACGCGCGACATGGACCACCACAGGCAGGCAGTGCAGGAGGGAGGTTAGTTCAACTCTACATGTGATTAGGACTGACAAAAGGAAGCACCCGGCAGACTGAGCCCCAAGCACCACAGTGGCAGTCCCCAGGGACTCTGTCCCTCCCTGCCCCCCATCCCTTTCAGTTCCTCCAGGTCAGGGGCCAGACCACCTTTGCCTTTTAAGTCCCCAGCACCTCTTGGATCCTGAAGAAACAGTGGCTGAATGGACGGCTGCCAGAATAATCTCCTCTCCCACTCTATCAATTTCAGGGGAAAGAACTCTTCCCGCAGGGCCTTTGCTATGTTCTCCAGCTTCCTCCCAACAGCACAGGGGAGGACCAAACTTCAAGGCCTCCTCAGATCAAGAGTGCCTTTATCTGCAGAGCTACCCGGGAGGCGGTATGCATAACAAGGCACCCATGGGTGGTAAGCGAGGCCCCCCCCCCACTTGCTGAGGAACACCATGTTGGCAAGGCAAACTGCAAGGGAGCAGTGCCACACCACCTGGGATTCCTAAAGGGCTCCAAAACAAAGGAAAGATGCTGGGTTGAGTCCTTCAACTAGAAAAGAGCAGTAAGTAGTAACACCAGCACCACCTCTTCCTCCTCCTCCCCCTCCTCCTTCTCCTCCTCCGCCTCATCTCCCCCCCAGCTGGGGATGTGGGGCTCGGGTGGGCTCCCTTTGGTCGGAACTGAACTGAGCAGCTTCTCCATGCTGCTGAGAGGGCTGTGTATTCCAGCTTAAAGCAGCTCAACTGGTTCCTGGGGAGGTTGGAAGCTCAGACCAGAATGTAAATCACTGTCTGCCTCCTTCTCCCAATAGCCTTGCAGTAGAGAAAAAGAAAGCTGAAAGGAAGGGTTTGGTTAGCGCTGTCCATCTGGTACAAAGGGGTCCAAGGCCAGCACCTCTGGGGATCACACCCTGACGTTCAAGACAATCTTTTGGAAGGTTTGGGCCACCAAGTGCAATGTCGCTCCTTTCGGGTAAGGAGCCTCATTGCTGAGAATCTCCCAGCCCACGGGGTCCAAGTGGGACCCTGAGCAACCTCAGCTGGCCGATCAGGGCTAGCCGAGTGACACAGCCCACCAGGCGAGGCGCAGGCAGGACCCTGACTGGGCCCAGGATTCATGCAGAAGGCACCCTCCACGAAGGGCCTGCTTGGCCCGGGCTTGGCACCCGGTCAGGCACGCGCGCCAGCCTGGCCCCAGGTCTGCTGAGCCGGCCACCAAGCGCAACCACGGCAGCACGCTCCTGTCATTCCAGCGCTCGGGAAGCTGAAAACAGGAGGGTCACTACTAGCCCGCGAGACCCAGTACCAAACACAAAAAAGGAATTAGTATACTCTCTTTAAAATAATTTTTTAAAAAGAGTAAGGACAAGAAAAAAATTAAGTTTATTGAAAGTAAGCATCAATGTTTAATTATTTGACCTACCTTGTATGTCTATATCTATAAATATGAGCAACAGATTTGACAATGAAAATACGTAATACAACCACCATGATAAAATTTTTACTTTTGTTTTGAAATTCTGTACCACATGTACTGCTGTTTATTACTCTATTTCTGTCTTTGTTTCTCTTTTGGTTTTTGTTTCTACTCTTTAAAATAAAATTTAAAATTTAAAGGGGCCACAGAGATGGCTCAGTGGAATAAAAGCTTCCCTGGCAAGCGCAAGGGCCTGAGTTCAATCCCTGGTTCTGCCAAAAAATAAAAAAATAATATAAAATAAAATTTAAAAAACAAAACAAAACAACAACAAGAAAACACAGAAATAAAAGATGAAGAAAGAAGCAGGACTGAACACTGCACCTTGGCCCTGAGCTTCAGCCCCAGCCCGGGTTCCACCTTGCGACCCTCCTGCCTCAGCTCCCTGTACAGGGATCACAGGTGTACACCACCACACCCAGGAAGAAAATGGATCCCAAGTATGCTGCTGAGACCTCTGCATCAAGCCCCCCCCCACAACTCTTTGTTACACATGCCAGTAACCTTCACTTAGAAGAGTCTGTACACGTTTTCACACATGCAGTCAAAAGAATGCCAAGTTACATATAACAGCGATACCTGGGCTCATTAAAGCAAAAATCCATCTGCCCTGGCCCTAAAGAAACAAATCTGTAAAAGCATGAGATGGGCAGTCCAAAGAGTTGCTCCTACTCCAGATGACAGGCTGGTTAACAAGACGTCCACATTTCTTCCTGGGCCAGGTGACTGGCCTCTGCCTCCCACATCACAGGTCCAGGGACTGTGTGTGGTGGCACATGCCTAGAATCCCAGCACTAGGGAGGCTGATGCAGGAGGATTGCTGCAAGTTTGAGGCCAGCTGGGGATATACTGTGAGCTCAAGACCAGCCTGAGCTACACAGTGAGACTGTCTCAAAAAGCAAAATCAAAAGAAAAGAAATTACTCTGGAAACCTAAGAAGCAGCACAATACCTTACTTATTAAACCTTCAAAATTGTGGCACCCATAATAGCCAGAGCCTAGTTGGGCATGGTGACCCACACCTATAATCCAAGCCCTTGGAAGGCTGAGGCAGGAGGATCATACTAGTTTAAGGCCAGCCTGGGCTACAAAGTGAGTTCAAGGCCAGCCTGAACTGCATTGGGAAACCCTATCTCAAAAAAAAACAACAACAATAACCAGAGTCTATGGGAAATAGTGAAGCCTCTGAATAACCCCTTGTTTTTGGCAAATCCTATACACTGTGCTTTGGAGAAGAAATGCCCTTCGCAGGCCCAAGAATGGCAGCAGATTCCACAGGGCTGTAGCACCCAAAGCCCAGGCCTGCGAGCCCATGCGAACTGGACGCAAGCTGAGCCCCAGCAGCACTGTGGATCGGCATCCAGCCCACTGGGGAGCTCCCCCTCTGTACTTGTCCCACCTCTAGGGTATGAATCATGGAAAATGGTGATTTCCTGGCAAAACTACATTCCTGACTGCTATTTTGCAACCCTGGAGTTGTTGAAACAATAACACTGTTTGCAGTTAGGTGGGTTTTGTTTGTTTGTACTGTTTTTGTATCTGGGATCTCAGGGACTAACATAACACAGACACTAGAAACAGATGGGATTATTTTGCAAGTTCTGCGTTTTTACAAAAGTCAGAACACAGAACATTTTCTGAGAGATAAGAACCAGTTCACAGCCAGGGTATGAGAAAGAAAGAAGGCCAGCTTCCAGCACAGGTGGTTTGAACAGATTCTCTTTGATGGCAAAACAACAACGTTTGAAATTCTAACATTATCTGGAAGTTGCTTTGTTCTTCAGTCCCTATATTTCAGAAGCTCAGGCCTTGGGACAGGAAGAGGGAAGACAACTTACTCCATAGCAGCCCCTTGCACTGAGTGTCAGCCCTGAGCCCAATGCCCACTGGCCATGTCACAAACGGACAGGGGAAGGAGCAGGCTGACCCCCCTTGACCCTGTGTTACTTGCAGAGATGAAGGGAGCTGGCTTCCCGGAGTCAGGGAAGGCCACCCAAGCAAGACCTGTCCTTGGCAAGCTCCTAAGTCCCACTGTTCTCTCTCCTGCTTTCCTTGGTTTGTGAGACAAGCTGCCTACACTGGTCCGATCAAATACACTGTCTTCCACATGGCTCGGATCAAATACGTGCAAGCCACAACCTAAAGGAGGCAACGGTTCACCTGCCTTATGGCTGTGGTTGGCTCAGTCCATGGTCAGTCAGCTCCCACATGGGAACATCAGGGCAGACTGGTATGGGAGAACAAAACTGCACACTTGCTGGCAGTGAGGAAACCAAGCACCCGAAGACACCAGCCAGTACTGCCCCCCCAGAGATGGCACCCTAGTGGCCTTCCGCCGTCACCTCAGCTAACATCATACAGCATGTGCAGCTGCAGGCATCAGTGGTGGGCGTAGTGCCCCATGGTCCAGCATCTGGCCAGGAGCCTCTTAATCAAATCAAGGTGACCACTGGGATTAGCTGGCACATGGCCCTGCTTAGGTTCCTCCTTACCTTCAACTGCACAGAAGTACAGGGAACACCCACGCTGGCCCAAGACTTGCTGGCAGCCAGTTTAACAAGTGACAAGCTGATGCTTTGCCCACCATTCACTGGTCCCAGGAGCAGCAAGTTAAAAGTAAGAAAAGGGAGGGGCCGACCAACCCCTAACACTTACCAGCCTGGACAAAGCCCTGGACCCAGCATAGATAATGCCCACAAACAGCATGGAGGCCGGAAGCCATGACAGCACATCAGATCTGAAAGAGTGGGAGGAACCACAATATTTCTGTTATTTTATGCTGAAAAAGACCTAGCTGGAGGGGCTAATGTCCCCCCAAACACCAATTCTAACCACATGGGTTGTCTACATAGCCTTGAGGGACCTGTTAAGTGAGATGGGAAGTGTTTTTGTTTCTATTTTGTACCAAGGATCGGGCCAACAGCTACATCACCAGGCTTTTCCTGAGTAAAGGTCTCCATCACTAGTTTCCTGGGCTCAAATTTGAGATCCTCTTGCCTCAGACCTCAGAGTCAGAAATGGAGAGGGTCTTGCTGCAGGTTGAAAGGAAGAACACATCTGATTTTTTCTCAAGGCTAGTAACTTTCTTTTTTCTGTTTTGTTTTTTTGAGACAGGTCTTGGCCTTCAGCTCACTCAGTTGCCCCGCCTTACTGCTAGCAGGAGGCACTTGTTTCTGCCCCAGCAGGCACTGGAGGAAGGTGTCACAGACAGCCCCTGCCTGTAGGACCATGCGAAAGCACAGCCATGCATGGGCTGTTTTTCACTTTCAGTGCATCGTTCAACAAACCCCACAATTATCAAACAGGCTGAGGATTGGACAGCTCTGCCCGGTGCAAGCTGAGGCAAGTGCCTGGAGCGAGCAGGAAACAGGCCCAGCTACCTGAGAGGCACAGGTGAGGCTGCTGGGTGCATTTCCCACTTAGAGGGCCACTGGGGTGCAGTATTATGACCCCACTGCACACACAGGGAAACCCAGCAATGCAGACTTTGAGTGATCTGCCCAGGGTTAGAGCACCAGAGTCTGAACCCAGGTCCAGCTGGCTCCCAAGCCCTCACTCCTTGCCCCCTTTGGCGCTGGGCCCTCACAGCACTTACACGCCCATGGGAGACACTAACATGGAAATGCATAAGCTCCAGGCCCAGGAGGCGCCAGGCAGCAGACAGGCAGCTCATCACCTGAGGACTACGCCAAGCCGCCAGCTCTGTAGCAGTGACAGGTGTGTGCGGTGTGCTCCTAGCCAGAGTGCACAGAGCAAGTAAGGGGAAGGTGCCAGCCCCCACCCTGGGGCCAAGGGCCACTTCAGCCCACCACCTCTCCTCTAGGACAAGAGCTTCCCTTTGTGAGATCCTGGGAGGGCAGGGGCAGGGACACGGCGGCACCCTCAAGGAAGGGGGGCGCACCAGCCGCAGGGACAGCAGGCCTGGCCACAGCAGGGCTGCACGTGGACCATGAGGTCAGGTCCCAGACATCTACACTCGAACCCTCTTAAAATAAACAAGGGCAATTCTGCTGAGCTGTGTTCTCCAGGACACACAACGAGAGCAGCCGAGGAAAGGAAAACATGGAACATCTTGTGTCTTAATCCTTCTATCTTCAAACACAAAAAAATTACTTCACCTGAGAAAACCAACAGGGGTCCAGTTGGACAGCTTCTGGGAAACACAGAGGGGTGTGAGCTCCAGACATATGCGGGGCCTGTGGGCCATGGGGAGACCCATACGGAGGCCACAGGCTGAGGAAGGGGAAGGTGCCAGCCCCGCCGTGGGGCCAAGGGCCACTTCAGCCCACCACCTCTCCTCTAGGACAAGAGCTTCCCTTTGAGATCCTGGGAGGGCAGGGGCAGGGACATGGCGGCATCCTCGAGGTTACGGGGCCCCACACCCTCTGGGCACTCACAGGTGAGAAGTGGCCTTTCTCCAGCACGGCCCCACAGCTGTTATGGAGAATACACATCCACTAGAGGCTGAGGCAAGAGGATTACAAGTTCAAGGCTGACCTGAGCAATCTGGCAAGGCTGTGCTCCAAAAGAAAAATGGCAACTGGGCTTAGAGGCACACACTTAAAATCCCCACCTCTGGACGGGTGAAACTGCAAATTCAAGCCCAACCTGGGCAACTAAGTGACTTAGTGAGACTTTGCTTCAAAATTTAAAAACAGAAAAAGGGGTAGAACCTGCTCAGTTGATTTGTGCTGAGAACATGGTTTCCGTGTCAATGATGCTGACCCTGGGAAGACAGGAGAGGCCAGGCTGGAGACCCACTTCAGTGTCCCAAGCCCCACAGCTCAGTTTCCACCCTGGAAAAAAGCACCCCCATCTTCTCCTTATCCAGGGCTCCGGGGAACATGGGTGCATACTGCTTCCCCAACTGAGATCCCAAAACCTCTTGAAGCATCAAAAATATGTTAAGAAAAAAAAAAAGATTTTTACATATTTAATCAATAGAAGATACTTGTGTTTGGCAGGAAAAACACCTCAGAGGTTCTCTTTAAATATTTTCAAAATGTACTCAAGTGTGTTTTCTCTTCATTGATAGATGCTCTGTACAAAACTATATTACTGCTTTTTTTCTAGCCCCACAGGGCTAGAAATGTTTTTTAAAAATCCAGACTGAGTCAAGCATATTAGATGGTTAAAAATGATGTGTTTGTTATTAAAATTCATGGTTTTCAAACCTCTCCCAAAAGGTTTTATTTATGTGGATGTTACTGGTCCATGCTTGCCCTATTAGGAATTTCAACTGAGAGATTAAAAGAATACTCTTGTATTAACTCCATTTTAAAAAAAGGAAAGGAAGAAGAGTGGTAGAGAGGTGATTCAGTAGTAAAGTGCTCCTGGGTTTGATCTCCAATACTTCAAAATAGAAAAAGAGGGGCCGGAGATATTGCTCAGCAGACTAAGCGCTTGCTTAGATAAACACAGGGACCAGGGTTCGATCCCTGGTTCCCCAGGCAGCGCCACCCCCCACATGGCGGTGTGCCAGCCCCGCCTGCAACCAGGGCTCGGTGACGCACACCTATGAAACCACAACACATGGGAGGCAAAAAAAAAAGAAAAAATAGGAGTCATTGGGATAATAGCTGCCCTATCCGAAGGGGGAGGGCAGATGTGAGAGAAAAAAGGAAAATCAAGCATGCATGTGGCTCCAAAGGGCCAAAGTTCTCATTCTGTTTTGAAGAATATACTTATCTTTTTGTGAGGCAGGCCTTTGTCTCACTTTGTTGTTCAGTCTGGTGCTGAACTCAACATCTAGCCCAGGCTGGCACAGAATTCACAGCGAAACCCCTGCCTCAGCCTCCCAAGTGCTGGAATTACAGGCGTGCACCACCTTACCTGGCTGAGGAGTATGTTTCAACTGAAAAACCACAGGATACGCATGAGGGACAGCTTATGTAAGAAGACCTGGGGGAACACCAGCCAACAATCCAGGCACAGAGGGAAAGCCTGACCCCCACAAGGGCAAATAATGCACATTTCTATGGCTGAAGCTAAAATGAACTGACAGCGTCAGCAGAGGAGCCCCTGGCTTTGCCTGACTCACTCAGGCTGCTGTCAGTGTTGGCCGAGGGAGCATCTCCCTATGCTATTAATACCTTCTCAGTTCCTCAGGGTGAGTACAGCCTGCTCACAAAAATATACAGGACCCAATGTTATAGAACAGAACAAGGACTATGCCATGGCCCTTACACCTGACCTTGGCAGCAAGAGGTGCCTTTAGCAAGTGAGAGATGCTTGAGGAGAAACCCAAGCACAAACGGCCAGCTGGGGACTGCAAAATTTCAGTTCCACACACTGTATCCTATGCTCTGCACTCCTGGCCCTCTGCCTCTGGGGTAGGAGTCAAGCCCATATTGTTCAGCACCATTTCTCCTTTATATTCACTGCTAATTACTTAGCTCGTGGTGCCTTCTAGGGTTTGGTACCCCAAAGGTGAGTACAGCAAAAGGTGGCATCTTCAGGATGTGGTCAGGAGACCCAAAGGACAGGACCTTCATGAAGGGGACTGGTGTCCTTTCAAAGGGACCTCAGGAGCTCTATCCTTTTTGCCATTCAGTGATATGGGCAGAAACCAGTCCATGCCAGGCTCTGAGCCTGCAACTTCTGGCACGCTGAAAATAAGCATCTATGGGGAGTCTCTCAGCCGGGTCACAGTGGCCTGAGATTCTCACCCACCCCACTCAGGGCCTCAGGTGCCTAGGTGCTGGTCACTGCAGCTGAGGCTCTCAGACAGACCACATCCCGGACTCACAAAGCTCATACCACATGGAATCAGGTGGCAAGCAGGTGGCCGCGTGGCAAGGAAGAAGGGGCAGCAGGGGCAGAAAGGAACCTTCTGTGGAGGTCCAGCCTCAAGCTCAGCAAGTGCGTGGGTGGGGCGTGGGGGAGACATGCCACAGGCTCAGGCAGGCGCAGATGACGTCCCACAGCTGGGCTCCACTCTCCTTCGGGTTGTGTGATAAGCCCATGGTGGAGCTCACCCTGTAGCATTTCTTGTTCTCCCTTGAGAAATTTTCACAGAATCATGTCTTCAGGGAGCAGTGAAATGATCACTTACCACTGTAGGAGCCTCCACCACCCAGGGTGAAAACACAGGCTGGCTCACGGAGGCCTCAGGCCGAGGAACCACCACAGCACCCACACGCCACCAGGTCCTTCCAAGCACAGATGGTGCACACCTGCGATCCCCACACTCGGCTGAGGGGAGGATCACCATGACTGCACCGCCAGCTGGGACGCAGTGAGTTTGAGGCCAGCCTGAACTACAAGTCCAGATCCCGCTGGCTCAGAAGTGCAAAAGTTGGATTTTCTTTCCCATTTCTGGAAGAAGTTCTATAATGAGCTGACTAACTTCCACCAACAGCTAGAAGGATCGGACAGGACAAAGGCTTTGCATGCCCCTGTGCTGAATCCCTTCTTCAAGGAGATGTCTGGTCATTGAAAGAACAGCAGTAAAACAAACTGTGGCCGCTGCAACATTAAAGGAAATAAGAAGGCCGTAGCCTGTGGTTGTCTCTGTCCGGAGGGTTCTTACACAAGCAGACCAACCTAATTAACTTGGAGGCATCTATGGTAACTAACTAAAAAACAAAACACAAAAGCCACAAAGCTGAACTTGGCATGGCAGCACAAGCCTGTTATAATCTCAGCACTCCAGAGGCTGAGACAAGATGGTCTCCAGGAGGCTGAGGCTAGCTGGACAACACAGCATGTCCCTGTCACAGGTAACAAAAACTCAAGCCAGCCCACTGGTTGTATGAGCAGGGCCCTCACACTGAACTGCACCCACATAAGCCAAAAGCCCAGCGGTAGCCAATCAAGCGGCTTCTTCACCTCTGCATTCAACCCATAAAAGCTCAGGGCAGCAGGGCTGCTGCAGAGGAGATCCTGGACCTCTTCAGGTCTGCATGAATGAAGGTTTTCTTTTATTAGTGGTAATAAAAACACAGTCCAGCCTCATTCCTGATGATCAAAACACCAGGTGCCTCTGGTCTGCTGTGGTGTCCTACCCTCTGGGCATGCATGACCACCCATGTGACTCTGAATCTCTGCTCTTACATTAACTTCTGTAAGGCTCCCTTGCCCATCTTGTATAAAATCATAACCTGCTGGGTATCATGGCATACACACTCGGGAGGCTGAGGTAGGAAGCCTGCCAAGAGTCTGGGAAACGAGCCTGGGCTACAAAGTACAAGGCCAGCAAGAACTATACAGTGAGATCCTGTTTCAAATAACAGTAATAAAATAGCAATCTGGCCCTCTCTGGGAGCAGGGGCACACACACACCCAAGCCAGGTCTGGGGTGCAGCAGCTACTCGCACCCACAGAACGAATCACGACCATCGCTACAGGAACTGCAACAGACTTCTGGCCTCTCACTAGATGAATACAGTTCAAAGGACACAGCCATGGGCTTGGTGGCATTTCCTCCTCTGCTCTTCCGAAGCCCTGCAGAGACTGCTCTGAACAGAATGCTGGCGCTGACAGCTTTTTGGCTTTAAAAGGCAGGCAAAAAAATCCCTGAGAGGAAAAGAAAATGCCCGCATTCTCCATCTGACTCTTTAAAATGGCCCTAATAGTGAATGACAGCAATTTCAAACTCAATAAACATTGTGAACAGTCATGCTGCAACCTATGACAACAGGAAGCTAACGGCCAGGAGTGGAGGCCCATGGCTGCAATGCCAGCACCCTAGAGGCTGATGTAGGAGGACAGCCACGAGTTTGAGGTCAGCCTGGACTACACAGTGAGAGCTAGGCCAACCTCAACTGTATGTGAGACCCTATTTCAAAAACTTTTTAAATTTTTAAAAAGGAAAAGTGAGCAAGGGAAAAGGGGAATACTGTGAAACTGATTAAGTTGTGTTGTGTATATATCTGAAATCCCCATCAACAGACTCATCCCATGATGTGGACATGTACTAATACATGAATACGTTAAAAAAATAATAAAAATAAAAGCAACTTCAACTGGAAGAAAACCAGCAAAGTAACTATATTAAAAGCAAACACACAAGGGCTATGCCTTTGGCTCAGTACAGCCCCAGACTAGCACGGGTTTGATCTCTGGAATGAAAAAATTGTATATACCCATAGCTATGGAGTTAGAATCATGTAGGGTTAAACAATGAAGACAAGTTACTGTTTTCTATTAAAACATAATCTCTTTTTTATTAAAGAGTAATACCGACTCATACTAGAAAAGATACCTAATTGCGAGAAATACGGTAGTAGCAAGCCCAGGAGCCACAGAAAAGTATTATTAACAACTTGCTCTGTAAGAACGCCCACAATGGGCTGGGGAGATAGCTCAGTAAGTAAGTGGTTGCCTAGCAAGCGCAGGGTCCAGAATTCAATCCGTGGTACCACAAAAAAAAAAAAAAAAAGAATGCCCATGTGAACATATACTAACAGGCCAACCAACCTGGGACCCCTTTGTATACGCTGCTGCTTATAACTTAACTTTGCCTCTTTCCATGTCAAGAAAAGTCATTCTCAACTAATTAATAATAGAATATATTGCCAAGCACAGTGGCACAAGCCTGTAATCCCAGCACTCAGGAGGCTGAGCCAGGAGGATCACCGTGAGCTTGATGTCAGCAAGTTCAAGGCCAGCCTGAACTTCATAGTGAGACTCTGTCTCAAAAATCCCAAAACAATGAAAAAATGTCAGCCTGATGGTGGCCATTTAAGTTAATCCCGCATTTTTCCTACAGCAGTGCTATGTGATTATCCTTAACTTTATTTTGTCTTCATATTCACAATGTTTTCACAACATCCAGGGTAAACACTTTGAAGTGGGTTCGCTATTCAAAGCCATTTGCACTGAAGTTTGCACTGTTACAACCCGTGACAAAGTCGCCTCCCAGAGAGGTGACTCTGAGCGGCCCTACTTCCTGACCCCACGCTGTGGGACTCTAGGAGCCAAGGACTAGGCCCCCTAGCCACCCCCAGCCGCTGCTGTCCTGGGCTGCCTTGTATTTTCCTGACCGTTTGGTCTTAAGAGAGGAAGGGTGGAATGAAGTCCAGAGGTGGTCTAGGTGGGACCTCAGGTCCCTGGAGAGTGTGGGGCTCTGGGGAGGGAAGAGGGAATGAGACAGACACAGAAGGGCGGAAGAGGACTGGGTCTCCACAGGTCCTAGCTGGGGAAACTGCAGATGCTAAGACCACAGGATTCCTCGCCTGGGCTCTGCTTTGCAGACTACGGTGCCCTGTCCTTCCCCCACCTGATTCTGGTGCACAGATACAGCTTCTCCTGTGACGCAGGCTCAGTCTCCATTTGCATGCAAGCGCTAGGACCACCCTTTTGGAGCCTTAGTGAATAAATCGTTTTCTTGCAAGAAGTAAAAGTCTGTTGGCACGGATTAGAAAAGTGTTGTTATTGAGATGGAGGCTAATTAAATTAAATCACTTGTTTTTCAAATAGAGCATGCATTATTGAGAGAACATCTGCTCCCGGCAGACACTGTTCTGCTCTGTTCAGCAGCCCGAGAGCCCCCAAGGTGAAATTATTGAACGCCTGTGTTCTGCTGACACCTAGTGGCCCACGTGAAAATAACAAGTGCAAGATAGCGAGGTCCTTTGTGCCAGGACCTACAGCAGTAATTCACAGCTAAGACTTATCCCTGCATTAACTTCCTAATGATACAGACACCATAGCCTTCATTCTTTTGGTTTCCAATGATGACTGTGCTCCCCAGGGTCTTTCTCCCTCTTTTCCCTTCTTTCTTTGGGTCTTTCTCCTTCATTCTTCCATCTGACTGAGACAGTCACATACATTCCTTTCATAAAGTGCACCCTAGCCCGGTTTGGTGATGTACACCTGTAACCCTAGCACGCTGAAGGCTGAGGCAGGAGGACTGCTGCAAGTCTGAGGCAATGGTGAGAGTGAGCTCAAGGCCAGCAAAACCCTATATCAAAAAAGAAAAAAAACAAAGGGCCAGCCAAATAGCTCAGCAGATTAAAGAACCTGCAAGCAGGCGCAGAGGCTGGGGTTCAATCCCCAGGCCTGCCGTGCCAGCCCCCATGTGCTGAGTCGGCAATTGAGACTGGGTATGGTGGTGCATGCCTTTAATCTCAGCTCTTGATAAACAGGCAGATCACTATGAGTCCAATCTAGTAGTAAGACCCTGAACACCAGGAACATCCTGTAGACCCTGTAGACCCTTCCCTAAGATACAAAACAAAAAAAGGAGGAATGAGTTCAGCCTTAGTACTCCTTCACCCTCAGAGCCCAGGGAAGACCCTGTCCTCGGGCCACAGGTCAGAGGAGCGGGCAAGCGGTGGCCCTGGCCAGAGCTCACCACAGCTTCTTTCTGAGAACAGCATAGCCACAGCCGCACATTTCACTGTCATGACAGCAGACAGAGCTGCTGCGACATACTGCAGAGCCCAGGGCACCTTAGAGCCTTATAGTCCCCTGCTCAGTGACAGCCCAGCAGCACAGAGCCCAAGGCCAGAACCTCCCAGCAGGAGGACCCAAGCAGAAGTGCTTGGGGATTACCAGAGCCCAGCAAGTGCCCAGGATCACCCACACACCCTTCACGGTGCTCCCACATCTGCCTTCTCCCCTCTCTAAACACACAGAAGTACCAGGGGTGGCCCATGCTGCGACCCAGCATGCAGGAGGCCGCGGCCTGGGGATCCCTACAAGCTGCAGGCCAGCCTGGGTGCATACTGAGGTCAGGCTCAGCCAAACTACAGCGAAACTGCCTCAAAAGAGAAAAGAAAAAAAAAAAAAAAAATTTCTACAAAAGCATTCCTCTGGAGAGAAAACTGGGGAAAAGTATTTCAAAGCACATGAAGCTGAGTGCTAACTTTCCCCTGGACAAAGATAAATCTACTGAATGAGAACTACACATTCAAAATGAAATGCCAGCATATGAAGAAAGACATATTTGAGGAATTCCAACTATCAATGGCTTCAATAAAAAAGGGCCAGCTCCCTTAAAAATGGGTAAACCATTGTGAAAAAATTAAGGTTCCCCACCATCCAGACCTTAAGCGATCAGCTCACTGCCCAGGGCTCTGGGAATGTGCTATACACCTTGGAGGCCTCACCACAGATCCCTGTGGTGATTCCGTAGGAGTGAGTCCTGTTTTGTTTTGCTGAGACAGGGTCTTGCCAGGTATTCTACACTGGCCTTGAACTTACCATGTAGCCCAAACTGGCCTCATAGTGATCCTCTGGCCTTGGCCCCTAATGTACTGGGATTACAGGTATGCACCACCATGTCCAGCTTGGGATAATTTTTGTGGAAAATTATAGGGTAGAGAATTCTGTTTTACCCTAGAAATTGCTGGCCTTCAAGGACAGTGACACTGAACTTTTAACTTCGAACCTATCAAGTTAAAAAGAAAACTCGAATGCTCAAATCTAGAATGCTCAAGGGCCAGCCAAATAGCTCAGCAGATTGAAGTGCCTGCAAACAGGCACAGGGCCCAGAGGTTTGATCCCCAGCCTGCCATACCAGTCCCACTCCCAGGGTACACTGAGATGGCAATTGAGACTGGGCATCGTAGCACACGCCTGTAATCCCAGCTCTTAGGAGGCTGTAAACAGGAGAATCACTATAAGTCCGATCTAGTAGTGAGACCCTGAACACTTTGTAGACCCTTCCCTTAAAATAAAAAAATAAAAATAAAAATACAATGCTCAAAAATCTGTTCTTATTTTAAATGAACAAAGAGTGGCCAGTGGGTTAAAAATGACTTTCGGCATTTTCATGTAAACATATAACCCAGCAGACAGAAGTCAAGGCTGTGTCTGAGGTTGTGTCTGAAGCTGTTCTCAGTCCTGGCTCAAGAACCCAAAATACCTTGTCTGTCCCCACAGCCAAGCGAGTACCAGGGAAGCTGTCACAATATTCCTTGGGCTGTATGCCAGAAACCTAGGCCTACAACACCTGCTGGCAGAACCACTCCGTTTCTGCTGCAGCTCGGCAGCAGGCACTGCCCGAAATGACAGCCCATGGCTGCAAACCAGGGCTTTATTCCCAGGATACCAGGTTCAAGGGCATGCCCAACTCTATTCCATTTTTCATGTTGTGACAAGTTCTTCCTGGGTCATATAGGCTAGGCTCAAATTTGCAACCCTCTCGCCTCAGCTTTCCAAATACCTGTGGGGAAAAAAACCCATCAGGGATACAGGCACATGCCTGCCTACTGCCTGCCTGCCTGCCTGCCTCCCTTCCGACTCTCCGCTATGGACTGAACCCAAGACCTTTACATTGATTTATAGCCCTAAAACTTTTTATTTTTTAAATTTTGAGACTGGGTTTTGAGAGGTTGCTCAACTGCCCAGGATGGGTTTGGATTTGGGATCCTCCCACCTCAGCCTCAGAGCTGGGATTACAGATGTGCCACCACCCAGGCTCTTAGACCTTTTACTCCCTCTTCTGGGCTTTGTTGTGTGGTCTCTGTCACACAGATGATATCACCTTAGATAAATTTCTTATTGAAGATCCCCCATCTGGGCTTTCTTGGCCCTATGGCTATTTACTGCAAGTACTGCTCAGGGCTTCTGGTCCCCTGGCCTGGGACAGGTGCTGCGGGACAGCAGGCAGAAGAGCTGTGAGGGCTGCATTTGCCGTGGCTGCTGGACACCAGCTTTCCCAGATCACTGTGTGTGTGTAAGCAGAGACAGCCGAGGTTCAAGGTTCGAGGTTCACTCTGCCAAAAATGCAAATAACAGCCGGGAAAACAGCCTGGGGGGCAGGAGGATTGTAAAATCGAGCCCAGCTTGTGCAACCTAGCAGGACCCTGTCTCAATGTGAAAACTCAAAATCAACATGAAAACTCAAAGGCTTAGGGATGTGGCTCAGAGGAGAATCCCTGGTTTTTATCCCCAGTATGAGAAATAAATAACTAAATAATTTGGAATAAAGATTTACAAGAATAACTTAAAGCTGATATAGTCATATGTGTATAGTGATCTTAGGACCTAAAACAAAGTCAAACATGGCACTGTAGCTCAAATGTCTTGATTAGCTCTGTTATACCGGGCATGATAACCAGGAAAGCACAATTTTATAAATCACCAAATCTCAAGATCAGAAGGGGAGAAAGCCCAAGCTCCATCCCACCCTGCTGGGTAAGCAGCACCACAAGGGGATCAGGGATCCAGGTCAAGCAAGGGGTGTGAAAGGGTATGACCCGGTGACCCAGGACCCCAGCTCAGAGCCCGCATACCTGGAGCTGCTGCTGATCTCCACCCAGCCCTGTCTCCAGGACAGGTGCAGCAAGAGGCCGCCCACGAGCGCCTGCCACCTGAAAAGGACAGAGGGGAGTGAGCAACGGCAGTGCCCTGCCTCATGCCTGCCCGGCCCTGTGCATCTACACAAATGACACATTCAACTCTTCTCAGGCCTTTTAAAGCTTATTTCTTTTTGGTCTGTTCTTGCAGCAGCATCTCTCTCTCTGTAGCCCAGTCTGGCCTTGAACTCCCGTCGATCCTCCTGCCTCAGCCTCCGGAGTGCTGGGGTGATGGGCTCCAGACATCACACCTGGTGTAATATTCGCTTCTTAGAACTCTCTCCTCCTGTCTCCCTCTTGCGCTCCTGTTTCTAGCTGTTGACCAATCACTGGCTCCAGTGCTCTTTCTTCTTTTCCTGCAGACCACCTGCAGCACCTTGTCCTGCTGACTCCCAAATGCCTGCTCTTTCTAGTCGGCAGGGTGGTGAACACCCATAATCCCAGCACTCAGGAGGCTGAGGCAGGAGGATGACCACCAAGCCTGAGGCCAGCCTGGGGTACACTGCAAGGGCCTGCCTTAAGTAAAAATGCCAAATCAATGCCTGCTCCCACCAGATCCTACCACTTGGAAACCCTACAAGTGCCCATACCATCCTGGAGAGGCTTTTGAGCTGCTTCCCTGTGTCGCCTCACCCTCCTTCCAACTTCATCTACTGGGCTGGATCCTGGGGCTTTCATTTCCTGCAAAAGCACTGAGGTCCGGAGCTCCCCAATCCCTGCCCACTTCAGTTAGGGCCTCTCACCTGCGGCCCAGGCCCAGGCCCAGGCCCACAGCCTAACGCTGGCTCTCCATGCTGCACCCAGCATCTGCCTGCTTTCCACACCACTGACTCTCCACCTCACAGCCCAAGGGTTTGTTATAACTCCTGACTGTACCATAGGTCTGTCACAAGGGTAAGGGTCAAAAAGCACTCCCCGCCCTCGCAGCAGGCTCCGGGGCAACTTGGGCTATCCACTACCCCAAGTTTGTCAAACATCAAAAAAAGGAAGCTAGATGTGGTGATGCATGCCCGGCATGCCCGTATGCTCAGGAGGCTGAGGCAGGTAAATCACATATCTGATACCAGCCTGGGGTTATTATGTGAGACACTGTCTCAAAAGTAAAAAATAAAAAAGGATGGGGATGGAAATCAGAACTTCATGAATGCAATCCCCAGCCCTTAGAAAAGAAAAACTAAAGCACTGTTTAGGAAAGAAAGATAAAAATAAAAATAAAAAAATGAGGGTTACTTGCTCTACCACATATTTAAAGACACAGTAATTAAAATAATCCCCTTAACATAAAACAAGCCCCTTAACATAAAAGCTGACAAATGAGGAACCAAAAAGAGACCCTAGAAAAATAATTATGATATTAAGAACCAAAAGACAAAAGCATAGACATGTGATAAATAGAACTCATATAAGGAGAAATGCTGAGAAACATGACAGAGGCAAGACCATTCACTTATACACACTAGGTGGGTAAGACAATGATCCTGAGAAACATCAGATTTTTGAAACTTGCAGTTAACTGGTAAGATTCTCACCCTGACTAACTATATATGCTGATACCTGTGACCCAAGCAACTGCACTGAATTTAACAAAGTATAATAGAAGGGTCACACTCCAAATGCCTGCCATTCTGGTCTTCGAAATATGTATTTCTTGTCATGACATACCAGCTATTACTACACTGCCCTTTTTTAAAGAATAGTAAGTGAACAATAAGACAAAAAAAGTCACAAGACAGTCATGCTACAATGCTACTATGCTGTAGGTGGATAGATTTCTAAATATCTATGTAAATACATGTAAGTGCTCATTCCTATTTTTTTTTTCTTCTTCATATTCTGTATGGACTTAAGAGTGTAGTATCTCAATACTTCATGGAAAATACATGTTCCATGTTACGCCAATGATGTCTGATTTTAGACTAATAGTGTGGGTAAACTGAACTGCATATGTTGCAGGGTAATCTCTTCTGGAGGGTTAACAACCTAAGTTTGCAGATCAAAAATTGGACAAAAAAAAAGGCTACAAGGTCAGCCAACATTTTGGCCCTAGCCTTTCAAGGTCAGCGAAGACTCAGGACATAGGAGAACCTGTACTATAACATCATGTAACTCAGTTGTGCTCCAAATTTTCTGATGATGTATAGGTTGTCTAAGGAGAATCATATGGAGAGAAAACTTTCTCTAGGCTTTGACAGAGAGCAAATTGGTCAAGCAATGGCTCTGATGATCCACATGGCTGACACTGACAAAGGATGTACAAAGTACAGTACAGGGTTACAGGATAAACCCTGAGGGTACCTGACTGTCCTTATCTGATACAAAAGTTACATTTCTTGTTATATAGGTCTTGCTTTAACTGGGTCTTAGCCATCCAGCAGAAAAGTATAAAAATAGAGGTATATAAAGTTGAGCTGTGAATGGCTCAAGTCAACAACTTCTGTGGATAACCTGCTTCTAGTGCAGACTGCTGATCTGTGTTGGATTGTTTTATTTAAAACAAAAAAATACATATATATATATATATATATGTATATATATATATAATTAGCTATTCATGTTTTGAAAATCTGTAACATATGTATCATATGTTACCCTGTTTATGTCATTTTTTCTTTGTTTTTGCTTCTATTTTTTACTCTTTAAGTTAAAATACAAATAAATAAATTTTAAAAAAAGAGTCCATCAACAGATGAATGGATAAACAAAATGCAGTGTGTATGTCCACTGCATAGTAACAATGATGTATTATTCGAATTTTTAAAAGACAGGAAATGCTGATACAAGGTACAACATCTGAGGTATGAAGAATGATTCCACTTATGTCACGGACACAAGGCCCCTACAGTAGTCAAGCACAAGTCAACAGAAAAAGGATGCTGGTTAGCAGGGGCTTGGGAGCTGGATGATGGACAGAACTGTTTAATGGGAAGAATTTCAGTTTGGGAAAATAAAGAAGTACATGGAAGCTTATGATAGTCACACAAAGATGTGAATGTACTTAATGCTACCACAGTGGTTAAAATGGCAAAATTCAGTTTATTTGTGCATCTTAACACTTGGGGAATGGGGCTTCACACGCTAAGTGTGTACTCCATTACAGTACTCTCCTCTTGACCAAACAAAAAAGACTTGGATGATAGCTTTCACGCATAATGTAAAACCAATGAATGTTCACAATGAAATAAAATTTTCAAAATCGAAAAATAAATAAATAAATAAATAAATAAGCCAACTCAGCCCATGCCATAATCTACAATAAACTGAGAGTGATTAAAACTGAACAAAGCTTTAATGAAATGTTGATGAGCAGGGAACAAATTGCCCAGAGCAGCTTGGGAAGCAAAAAACAAAAGAAACAATGTGTTCACCAATACATTATAAAGATAATTACAGCTCAACTAAAGGCAAAGAGCAGACTACAAATTAACATTCCCAACAACCAGACACGGTGATGCACACCTATAATCCCAGCACTCAGGAGGCTGGGGCAGAAGGATGTCCTTGAGTTGTGGCCAGCCTGGGCCCCAGTGAGTTCTAAGCCAGGTTGAACTACATTGTAAGAACCAGTCTAAAAAAAAAAAGAGAAAGTGAGAAAGAAAAAAAGAAAGAAAAGAAAGTCCCAATAACTATGATGGCCAAGTGACAGCATCATTAAAATAGGGGGTGGGTGGACTGGAGAGATAGCTCAGCAAACTAAGTGCCTTCCCAGTAAGCACAAGGACCCAAGTTCGAGTCCCCGGTACCATATGCCCTGCCAGCCTATAATCCCTAGCTCTGGTGAGGCTGAGACAGGCAAATCACTGAGCTGGGTAGTGAGATCCTCTGTCAAACAAATTTTTTTAAAAATTAAAATAAAATAGAGAATGTGGGGCCAGGGATATAGCTCAGTGGCACAGCACCGGCCTGGCAGGCAGGAGGTTGTGAGTCCAATTTCCAGTATCCAGAGAAAGAGAGAGAGAAAGAAAGAGAGAGAATATCAAGAAGCAAAATACAAAAATTTCAGTGAAAACAAATGGGTAAAAGCCATTAAGACTATCCACTGAAAAAAAAAGAGTGGCTAAAAGCATAATAATACTTTGTGAATAATCTGAGAAATTATAAAACAAAAATCATATGCCATTGTTTGTTTTTGAAATTGACAGGAAGGAAAATACAATAGTCATGGTTCCAAAGCAGTGCTCCAGCCACTTTCACATCCAGCAAACAGGCAGGGTAAAGCAGTGAAACATTTTTGGAAAATAATTTAACCATATTCAAGAGCACTCGGGAGGCTGAGGCAGGAGGATTGTTGTGAGTTCGAGACCAGCCTGAGCTACAAAGTGAGCTTAAGGCCAGCCTGAACTGCATAGTGAGACCCTGTCTCAAAAAGACAAAAAAAAAAAAAAAAAAAAAAAAAAAAAAAAAAAAAAAAAAAAAAAAAAAAAAAAAAAAGAATACTTCAATCCCAGGTTCCACCAAAAAAAAAAAAAGAAAGAAAAAGAGAAACTTTAAAAAGGGGCCAGGGAGATGGCTCAGTGGAATAAAGGCTTCACTGGCAAGCACAAGGTCAAAAAAAAACACTGAAGTTCAGTGTCTCTCAATGAAATTTCTTCAGTAAAACTCCATCCTCTGGCAATAGTTGGAAAACTGGCAGACTTGAGTACAAAAATATCTGATTTTTTTGTTGTTGTTTTGTTTTGGGGGTTTTGTTTGTTTGTTTGGTTGGTAGAACCAGGGATTGAACTCAGGCCAGGCAAGTACTTATTCTACTCAGCCATCTCCCTGGCCCAGTATTATTATTTTATGCCCTCCAAGTAGGATGCAACTTAAATTATTTCTAACACTGTGGCTAAATCAATTATCGTATGTCTATCTGATAATAAACCCCTGCCGTCATTAAAATTATCTCACAGTACACTTAGTGATGTTGGTTAAACACCTCCCACAAATGGATACAAAAAGCAGAAAAGTTACTCACCCCTGGAACAAAGTAGGGTAGGTAAATTTCAGGACAGACAGGACATACTGAAAAACAATACCAGGTTAGGGGACATTACAAATGACAGAAAATTAACTCACAGAGTACAGAATCAAAGAAGTTCCTATGGAACAATATTAATACAGTCAAGTTTCAAAAAGTCCTTTATTCTTCCAAAACCTTTGTCAAAGGCAAACAAATGGCCTTAGACATTTTTCTCTTAAAGGAACCCATTTCTGCCAAGGGTTCATATTTCTATCATGACTTTTAACCAAAAGTACAACACTTTATGAAGGGAAATGTGTTTTGTCCTTCTGGGTAACTTTTTCTTTTGTCTTTGCTGGGCTTTTTGAGACAGGGTCTCATAGGTAGGTCAGGCTGCCTATGAATTCACTATGTAGCCCTGGTTGGCCTCGAATTTGTAGTGAGCCCCCTGCCTCAGCCTCCTGAGTGCTGGCTTAAGAATTTTTTAAATAAAACCATTATTCACTAGGAGTCAGGACTCTTAATTCTTCACACCATCTTAGGAAAAAGGGAGTGTAAGGTCATAGGGAAAGTATGTATATTATATATTTAACATCTATGAAATTCTTCCCTGAGGTTTACTTCCTTATGTATTTCAGTATACTCCTCCTACTTTTCCCTGCTAGTTCTATTGCAGAGTGGAAGATGAGAAGGGATTATGAGGACCCTGGAAGGTTGTCCTTAGCAACCCTGGTCAGGTCAGTTTACTTAACATTTGGCTTCATGAAACCTGGACCCCGGGCCAAAAATGCTGCCATTCAGTCTGGGGTACAGCTCAGGGCAGAATACCCGCCCAGCCCAGACACAGCCCTGAGTTCAATCCACAACACCACAAAACAAAATAAAATGCTGAAACTCTGGCCTCATCTTGTTAAAGAACAGAGAGAAAAGAAATCTATGACAAGTGGAGTCTTAAGTTTTAAAAGTGTCTTCTGGGTGGGATGTGGTGGTGCATGCCAGTAATCCCGGCACTCGGGAAGCTGAAGCAGGAGGACTGCCCTGAGTTCTGAGCCAGCCAGGGTTACACTGCAAGACCTTGTCTCAATAAATACATAGAGTAACAAGGTCTGCTTTCAAGAATTCCTCAAGTCACGAGAAAGTGCAGTTGGGAGCTCTGCAGGAACAGAAGTGGAAGAACAAACTTTAAGAAGTTTGAAAGCTCTGCCTTCAAACTGGAGGCTCAGTAACTGTCAGTAAGGGCAGGTGTCTGCCTGGGCCCAGGTTACAGAGTGCAACGTGTCACGGGCTCACCAGGCCAGACCACCAAAGCCAGAGCTCAAGGGGCATCATGGCTTCTCCCGCCTGACCCAGTAGCCTCCTGCTGCTGCACACCTGCCACTCCAAACCTCAAACAAAAGCCTGAAGGGGTCACTCTGAGACTCACAAGATAAAGGTATTTTAAAGACTTTCCCTTCTAGGGGGCCAGGGAGATGGCTCAGTGAAATAAGTGCTTCCCTGGCAAGTAAGTGCAAGGGCCTGAGTTCAATCCCCGGTTCTGCCAAAAAAAAAGACTTTCCCTTCCAATAATGAAGGACCCAGATCTGATGTGCATACCTGTAACCTCAGTACTCAAGAGGCTGAGGCAGAAAAATCATCACAAGTATGAGGCCAGCTTGGGCTACATAATGACTTCAGGGCCAGCCTAAACTATATAGCAAGACCTCGTCTCAAAAATAAATACATAAAATAAAGAGGAGATAGTTGTGGGAGGAAACTACACCAAGAAATACAAAAATAAAGAAGGTGGTTCCCTAGCACTGAATCTCAGAAAGACTAGAAGAGCACCCTCTACCACAGACACAAGAGTCATCACTACCTCAGAGATAAGACTAATTAGGCAGAATTTGGGTGAGGTTATGCACATTTGTAATCCCAGCCCTCTGAGAGGCTGCATATTGACAAATTTGAGCCCAGCCTGGACAACCAAACAAGCAATTTTGGCCGGGCGTGGTGGCGCATGCCTGTAATCCCAGCACTCGGGAGGCTGAGACAGGAGGATTGTTGTGAGTTCGAGACCAGCCTGAGCTACAAAGTGAGCCTTAAGGCCAGCCTGAACTGCATAGTGAGACCCTGTCTCAAAAAGACAAAAAAAAAAAAAACAAGCAATTTTGCAAGATGCTGCCTCAAAACTTCAAAAAGAAAAAATTAAACAAACCAACAGGCTGAGGATGGAGTTCAAAGTGAAGGCCCTTAATTCAATCTCCAGTACTGAAAAAATTAGTAACAATTTGGCAGAGAGGCTAGATACAGGAGGGCAAACTCACGGGTGTCCGCTGCCCAGCTCGGGTCCAGTTTGCCTTTACAAGGGTTCTTTTCTCCCCAGAGGGTGCTGAAGTTAGCAAGTGTGGAGCCCTAGGTACACTGTCTTCTGGACATCCCTATATATGATATTTATTTGATTAGGGGCTTAACAACTTTTTTTTTTTAGGGGGGTTTATTTCATGCCAGCTTAGAATTATTTGGGGGTGGGTTAACAACTAATAATAATATAGAATAAGTATAATAGCATTGCGCATTAAAACTAAAATCCAAACTGGGATTTATTTCTTTAGTTTTCTGATTGATGTCTTTGAACCCTAGATAACTGTGAGCGGGTACGTGGTCCCAGCCGGCCGAGGAAACCTTGCTGCTGCAAGGAAGCTCAGGTTGAGCAAACAGCACAGTGCTGCCGAAAGCCAGGCGTGGTGACCCAGGTGATCCTAGCACTGAGGCTGAGGCAGGAGGATCGCTGCGAGTTTAAGGCTAGCCTGGTCTACGCAGTGAGTCCAAAGCCAGCCTGGACTGCATAGCAAGACCCTGTCTCAAAACTACATTAAACAATACACGTTGTACTTTATTTCTTAATGCCATGACAAGCCCTTGAACATACTGGAATGCTTGTGATGGAGACATCAAAGCAAGGAGGGGCCCGGGAGCCGGACTAAACTACTTGAAAGCTTCTGGAACCTTAGTCTTGATTTCCCGAAAAGTAGACCTTGCAGCCCCAAATTTAATTTCCGGTACAGAGACTGCGGACACCAGCTTCCGGGCTCGACAGGCCCTCCGCGGGCACCAGCCCAGCCGTGCGCCCCAGGGCCACGAGGGGCGTCTCCGGGCCCGCTGCAGCTCCACTGGTTCGCTGCCTCCCGCGCTCGCCGCTCACCTTGTTCGTGAGGTGGGAGGCCAGGTAGCAGGCGCAGAAGACGACACAGAGCACCAAGCGCCGGACCACCATCCGGCCCGCGCCCCTTCCGGGAGCCTGGCGGGGCAGCGACCCCGCGCCGTTGGAGTCCCGCCCCCTACGCCACGTAGCTCCGAGATTCGCCAATCAGTGAGGGTCCCTCCAGGACCCCCGCCTCCTTAAAGGAGCCTCCACTGTGTGGAGGCGGGGCAGCCTCGTGGTGGGCGGGGCGTCGCCTTTAGCCTGGGCATGGGAAGGCAAGCAGTTAAAACTCAAACACTGAGCCGGGCGTGGTGGCGCATGCCTATAATCCCAGCACTCGGGAGGCTGAGGCAGGACGATTGTTGTGAGTTCAAGACCAGCCTGAGCTACAAAGTGAGCTTAAGGCCATCCTGAACTGCATAGTGAGAGACCCTGTCTCAAAAAAGAAAAAAAAAAAAAAAAAAAAC